>CM049319.1:21393152-21671721 GCA_026874595.1 Sipunculus nudus
GAAACGGATGTGCGAGGAAAGACCGCGAGATTGGGATCGGTACCTCAGCGCCGTGCTTTTTGCGTACCGAGAAGCGCCACATGAGAGCACAGGGTTCTCACCCTTTGAGTTGCTCTATGGTAGGATCGTTAGAGGACCGATGCGGATTCTAAGGGATCTGTGGACCAAGCGAGATACTAGCGTCGAGACTAAAACCACGTACCAATACGTCCTGGACCTACAAGACAAACTAAGCGACACATGCGCGTTAGCTAGAGAGGCGTTGAACAAATCAGCGAACAGACACAAACTGTTATATGATAGAGGTAAATGCACGCGCAGGTTTGAGGCCGGAGACGAAGTTTTGTTGTTACTCCCGACGGAGCGGAACAAATTAATGGTACAGTGGAAAGGCCCCTATACTATTGTAAACAGGGTTGGGGACTTAGACTATCGGATTAAGATTGGCGATAAGGTTAAAACCTTCCACGTGAATATGCTGAAACGGTACCATGCTAGAAACGAGCCCCAGCATATTCTGGCAGCGGTAGCCAAGGGCGCACCTGATTCTATACATGATCCTGACGGTGTAGACGGGGAAACAGAGCCTCCCGTGTTCGGAGAGTTAAACCCAGAAGGGATTGATGAGGATGCCCACATGTCGTTACCGTCGTATGCGCGCCGCCAGACTGAGCGAGATGTTCAGGTAAATGCTGACCTAGGCAAGTGTCAGCGCCGTGAAATACTCAGTCTGCTTAGGCAATATGGGGATGTATTCACAGATGTACCCAAGCTTACCAATGTTGTAGAATGTAGCATTAAACTCTCATCTGATGTACCTGTAAAAACTAGGCCCTATAGGGTGCCTTTTGAACTGCGAGAGACAATGCGAACAGAAATCCAGGAAATGTTAAACTTAGGCATTATTGAACAGTCAGATTCTAGCTATGCGTCCCCCTGTATCCTGCTTAGGAAACCTGACGGTAAGACTAGATTCGTGATAGACTACCGAAAGCTGAACCAATCAGTCGTGTTCGATCCTGAACCCATGCCGGATCCAGAAACACTTTTTGTCGAAGTCGCGAAAAGCCAGTATTTTACAAAGCTTGACCTGACGAAAGGTTACTGGCAGATCCCTGTTTCTGAGGAATCCAGGGATAAGACGGCCTTTGTTACACCCGATGGCCATTACCAATTTAGGGTTATGCCATTCGGCCTGATAACTGCCGGAGCGGTTTTCACCCGCATGAATTGAAGTAGATATCAGAGTAAAAATTAGGTATTAACTTCCTCTAATGTTTGATATTACTTGATAAGTTTGGGAGTTGAATATTTAAATATATATATATATATATATATATATATATATATATATATATATATATATATATATATGTATATAATCAATAGGCATATAAAATTCACTTATTCAGTTTAAAATAAATGCACCTACCTCATTATTCGGAGCGCTTTCTCCCTCAACCCCCCCCCCCCCCCGTAGTATTTTACGAACTGTTTTATAATAACATAATACTATAGGCATAACGTATCGAGAAATAATTACTTTATAGTAAAAACTTATAATATTGTTTAACGAATATTTATAGTACAAAATTCTGCATCAATGACTGCACAACTAGTAGTAGTACTACTAATACTATAAAAAAAACAGTAACAGTATATTATATAACTTATAAGTAAATAAAAAACTAATTTAGCCTATATATAATATTATAAAGTAAACAAAGTCAAACGGAAAACCGGAACTTACCGTTGTATAGGTCGTGTGTTGTTCTTTCACGTCTTGTTTGTTAGATAATTCTCGTGCAAATGACGTGAATACTTAGTAATCGGGTCAAAATACCCAAAACATTCGAAATATATGACAACTACGAATATTTTATATCACTTCCGGTCAGATTTCTCTCTATATTTTTAAACTCGTCACTGTCAGCCAATGAGCGTGCGAGTTACTTGCATGTCGGAGTCATGACAACGATGCTTTGTCGAACATCATGTACCGGGTGACCTGACCGCCTGTTGCACTGTGTGACCTTTTGTTACGAACTGATACTTTGTAGTGCCACCAAATACTGACCTAGTTATAAATATATGTTTATGTGTATAAGCATTACCACCAGAATCAGACCAAAGCATTTATGAAGAAATTAATGTGTGCATCAAAATAAATTATCTGTGTCCTCTGATGAAGGATTATTTATGTTACCATGACTTTAAATTTAATTTAACATCCTTTTAAGATACCGCAGTGACGTGTATATACATCTTTGGGCAAGTCCGTTTTACCTTGAACGGACAGAGGATAATGTTTTAATGTAAAAAAGTGAGGCAGCCGTTCTTTTATAAATTTCAGTTTCACTTTCAAAAAAACAAAACTTTATTCAGGATTGATCTTTGACATTATATTTAATTTATAAAGAGAGGTCTGGAGGGGGGGGGTATTTTATTGTATGCCCCCGTGGTTGAAAAAAATGCACTTATTAATATTATAACTAAATTATGCTATATACAAGAAATAAGGTTAAATCAATGATTATAGTACTAATATGACTACTTATACAGGTCTACAGTTTCAATACCACTACTACTACTACTACTACAATAATAATTATTATTGCTATTTTTATATGCAATGTTTCACAAGTACTACAGTTTCATTATCACTACTACTACTACTACTACTACTACTAAAATAATAATAATAATTGCTATTTTTATATGGTAAGATACATTTGAAACATATTTCTGAATACAATAAAAAATGGATACAATATAATACTTACTTGGTTCGGGAAGGATTGGCATCAGATATGCAAATAGAGCATATTTAAATGTCCTGAATTTATAAAAAAAAAATAGTGTAAGAAACTGAAACTGACAAGGTGATTGGTATGCTAAATGCACATATCATGATAACTCGCTAGATCTGAGCGAGATCCTTCAGTTTACCTCAGGCATTATCATTTAATATCAACTGCACGTGAGGTGTATTTGCTCATTGAGGTCAGGGAGTGCCGTGGGTGTGGTAAATTTTCACGATTTTTACTTTTTTTCAGTGTTTCACGTGGGTTTCATTTTCGTGTTTTCACCATACAGTAACCTACACGGAGTATATTTATTGATACAGTACATTGTATTTGATACGCGCGCAACATCTTAACAATTTGACCTAGATTCAAGAGAATATACAACAATTGGGATAATCACTATGTCCAGTTTAGGTAAATAAAATAAAACGTTAGATATTTTTCCTCTGCCTGGAGGGTATGCATTCATCCCCGTTCGTATGTGTATTTGTCACATATGGGCGCAATACGCGTGTCCAGAGATCCATGCTCTCTCAAGTAAGGGGGGGGGGGGTTGATTATCTTTGGGATTGTTTCTGAATGTATTAAATAAAAAAAAACTGTTTCAGAAATGGATAAAATAACAAAACTGCTGATAATACGATATGATTTATCCACTTCCACGACACTGTGGTACTCCGCCAATAAACTCTCAAAAAAAAAAAATCATGCAAGTTTTATAGATTAGAATAATATAGTGGAAACAGTTTTACTTCTTTACTTTTTTACTTCAGTCACGATTACCTGAAAAACACTGAAAAATACCTGAAAAATCCCCGTCCTAAGAACTGGGTTTATTATTATTGAAACTATATATTCAGAAAATGGGGGGTTGAATGTGGTATATACCTCGTCATAAGTGCCCATGTGTGTGTGTGGGGGGGGGGGAGGGGGGTGGTCGAAGACCCTTGTTGCGAATGGAAATTGCGACCCTGTGTTCACATCTAAACTCCCGCAAACATGAACAGAACCTCATCAAATTATCAGGGCATTTGTGAATAAGCCTGTCTTGGCTCCGGAACATGATCCCGATTCAGGGATACAAAGCGAAAAAAGTATATTGGAAAATGTTGGTATTTTATTTTTTTTTATGACAGACAGCTGGACAACCTGTTTTTCAGCTTTTAAAGTAATTTACCCGCCAGTTACCGGTAGTTTATTATAACCCTCGATTTATACAAGTTTATTAATTTTTTTGGGGGGGAGGGGAGGGGGGGGGAAGAAAACACCCACGCATATGCGTATAAAGCGAAATTGTGTTAAAGGGGAAATTTGTATTGCATTTAAATTAAGGATTAATTAAATGGGGAGTAACATTCATAACAGAACATCAGAACATAAGCAACTTAAGTGATTACAGAATTATTTATTCCATGGATTTTTAACCAGGTATTTATAAAATAATACGGACTGGGAGAGTGTCACCAGAAAATCGGTGACAATATGTACGGTGTTTTGTATCATAGTATAAAGAAGTCTGTTCTCTATTGATATTGACGTGAAGCGTCATCCTAAAGCGTTGACAGGTCTTGATTGTATACATATTGTGTATTCTTGTATGGAATCCCATCGGCTATCAGCTGATTTATCTGTGTCACGCATTGCGTGTATTACTTCTGGTATGTGGGTCGCCATGGTGACGCTAGCAGTCATACTAGATCACATATATTCTTATATGGGACACTTGAGCCATAAGCCAATCAGAGAACCGGATCGCCGTACACAGTGCACAGGCGATTGTGACGTGAGGGTTCAGGGGGAGACGCGGGACGCTGCGAGGGGGTAGGGTCTGGAAGCTTGAAGAGGCAGCACGCACGCACGGCAGAAGGAACATTGAAACGCTTAAACCCGCCAGGAACGGCATAGAAGCAAGCTTCTACATGAGGCAAGGGCCCAGCTCACGAGATCACAGCCGTGCTGCCGACAGAGCATCGGATTGGCGGTAAAGTAAGTGCGCACGCATCACCTGCCGGCCTAGTTCAGCTTGACCTAGATACATAATTGCTGTAAGCCGTGAAACAATTGATACACGAGTAAGGTCAAGGACTCTTAGCTCATATTTAAACAAAGAGAGCTATTACCATTCATGTGAACGTAAACCTACACGGGTCGCTGTCAAGCAAGATCAGTTGAAGATCGCTAAACTCAGAAAGACTATATGGTGCTATCCATACGCTAGATTCTACACAAAACAGTAACCAGAGATCTCTGAAGGAACTGGACTTTATGGTTTTTTTATACAAATCATGGACTCAGTAAATATCCTGTAATTTTAATGTGAAGAACGGTCGTATTGACACATCAACGCACACACTCACATTTGTGTCTCTGTAAGTATTGTCTTGAATTATATTTGTGAATTTAACCTGATGTCTCATAGTTTCTATTGATCTGGGTGTATGATTGTCTAGTATTTTTATACACGTCCTTCAAAGAACCTGGAAATGTCACCTGTAATAACCGGGATCTAATTTCTTGATTAGTGAATTCAAGTGGCGAGCGTAAACCCATCCTATTGTTTTATAGGATATATCCGTTGTAAAGTTATCACGTTAAGTCAGGGGTGACCTTGAATGGCGAGCGTGCCAGGATATAATTAGCCTTGAAAAAAAAAAACTGGCTAATTACAGTAAGTTTCAGAAATTTTGAACTGAGAAAACAGTACTGAAATCAGACGCTCATATACTCAAACTAGAGTTGATCTGAATTAATAATTGGATATGACACCAAACTGATGTTATAGTGTATACTTGCACAATGAAATTACCCCACTGTTAGGAGTTAATATTTATTCAGTGAGAATATAACCTGAAGCACAACATTGTTTCAGGATTAGCATATACTTGTAGATTTGGCTAGAACACATGCATGTTTTGTGAGTGTCACCAGGCAATAGGTGACAATATGTACGGTGTTTTGTATCATAGTTTAACGAAGTCTGTTCTCTATTGATATTGACGTGAAGCGTCATCCTAAAGCGTTGACAGGTCTTGATTGTATATATATATTGTGTATTCTTGTATGAAATCCCATCGGCTATCAGCTGATTTATCCGTGTCACGCATCGTGTGTGGGTCGCCATGGTGACGCTAACAGTCAAACTAGGTCACATATATCCTTATATGGGACACTTGAGAAATAAGCCAATCAGAGAACCGGATTGCCGTACACAGTGAACAGGCGATTGTGACGTCAGACTTCAAGAAGAGACGCTGAACGTTGGTTCAGTTGGGTATTGAAGCTTGAGGTGGCAGCACGCACGCACGAACATTGAAACGCCAGGAACGGCATAGAAGCAAGCTTCTACATGAGGCAAAGACCCAGCTCATGAGAACTCAGCCGTGCTGCCGACAGAGCTTCGTATTGGCGATAAAGTGAAAGAGCGCTCGTCACCTGCCGGCCTAGTTCAGCTTGACCTAAATACATAACCGCCGTAAGCCGTGAAACCATTACTACACGAGCAAGGTCAAGGACTCTAAGCTCTACGTAAACAAAGAGCGCTATTGCATTCATGTGAACGTAAACCTACCCGGGTCGCTGACAAGCAAGATCAGTTGAAGATCGCTAAACTCAGAAAGACTAGATCTATATGGGGCTAACCATACGCTAGATTCTACACAAAACAGTAACCAGAGATCTCTGAAGGAACTGGACTTTATGGTTTTTTTATACAAACCATGGACTCAGTAAATATCCTGTAATTTTAATGTGAAGAACGGTCGTATTGACACATCAACGCACACACTCACATTTGTGTCTCTGTAAGTAATGTCTTGAATTATATTTGTGAATTTAACCTGATGTCTCATAGTTTCTATTGATCTGGGTGTATGATTGTCTGGTATTTTAATACACGTCCTTAAAAGAACCTGGAAATGTCACCTGTAATGGCCGGGATCTAATTTCTTGATGAGTGAAATCAAGTGGCGAGCGTAAACCCATCGTATGGTTTTATAGGATATATCCGTTGTAAAGTTTTCACGTTAAGTTAGGGGTGACATTGTATGGCGAGCGTGCCAGGATATAATTAGCCTTAAAAAACTGGCTAATTACAGTAAGTTTCAGAAGTTTTGAACTGAGAAAACAGTACTGAAACCAGACATTCATATACTCAAACTAGAGTTGATCTGAATTAATAATTGGAAATGACACCAAACTGATGTTGTAGTGTATACTTGCACAATGAAATTACCCCACTGTTAGGAGTTAATATTTATTCAGTGAGAATATTACCTGAAGCACAACATTGTTTCAAGATCGGCATATACCTTGTAGATTTGGCTAGAACACATGCATGTTTTGTGAGTAATGCTAGTTCAGTGATACCTGGACATCATTATTGGGTTGATATAAACCCAGATTAGAGTGAAAATTTTTGATGTTGTTAGATACGCCCTGGTATAATTTTTTCTACACTTGTTTGTGATTGGTCACGTGGTAGGGTCTCTTGACAGGTAAGTTTACCCCTCCCGATTGGCATGGTAATCATAGGTGCATGGTGTTTATATTGATATCTTGATATCCATCCGTCCATCCGTCTGACCCTTCGTCCGACCTTCCGTCCGTCCGTCCGTATAAGTAGATTTTGATGCGTAGAGCTACCGTAGTGTTATTGTACGGATACCGCCGGTTCGTTAGGTTGGCTTTAAC
Source organism: Sipunculus nudus (assembly GCA_026874595.1). NCBI lineage: Eukaryota > Metazoa > Annelida > Sipuncula > Golfingiida > Sipunculidae > Sipunculus > Sipunculus nudus. The sequence goes on from CM049319.1 coordinate 21,400,649, forward strand.
AGTACGTATTTACGGATTTTTAAGAGCGGATATTACTAGATACTGGAATCTTACTAGGTTAGAGCGTTACCATGGAAACGTTAGAGTCACTTGTTAGATGCGGACAGGCCTTGGGGCTTAAGGACCAGGCTTTACAAGATTATGTTGAGGCTAGACGGCGTGCGGATGAGGAACGTGAGGAAAGAGCTAGGCAACGTGAAATAGAGAAGGAACAGCGGGAATTAGAGCGTGAGCAGCGGGAATTAGAGCGCGAGCGAGAGGCTAGAGCCCACGAATTAGATTTTCTAAGGTTAAAGTCTGACTCTGGGGTTAAGGAGGAGAGAAGTAGGGATGTATTCCCGAAAATCCAGCTTCCCCCTTTTGATGAGGCTCACGATCAGCTAGATGCGTTTCTTGAGCGATTTGAACGATTAGCTGTATGTCAAGGCTATGATAGGGAGAATTGGGCGTTACACCTGAGTCCGTTACTGCGGGGTAAGGCGCTAGGGACTTACACACAGTTATCGGTTAGTGAGGCCATGGATTACGATAAGTTAAAGATAGCCTTGTTAAAGCGATACCAAATGACCGAAGAGGGTTATCGACACAAGTTTCGGACTTGTAGGCCTGAGCGAGGCGAAACGCCGAGTCAGTTTGCGGTGAGACTGAGTGGATACCTAGACCATTGGATAGGGATGGCAGGGGTCGGAGGTGACTACGACGGGGTAGTTAACCTGTTGATGTGTGAGCAGTTCGTAAACTGCTGTAGTAGGGATCTCTCTATGTTTTTGAAAGAGAGACGGTGTCGTGACTTTGATAGTATGGTAGACATAGCCGAGAGTTATACGGAGGCTCACGGTGTACACAGCCTTACAGCAGGTCCTCGTTATGGCAATAATGTGCCGCGTCCAGCGCAACCGGTATCTCAGCCTAGAGAGAAGCGAGAGGTTGAGCGCAGTCCGGGCGGTCAGACATTTAAGCCATCAGGAGGCATCAGATGTTATTTATGTAATGAACTGGGACATAAGGCGCGGGAATGTAAGACTAGTGCCCGGTCGAGGCCTAGGTCTTCCCCTCAAGTAGGGCGTGCTGCTGGCGATCAGCAGAGGTATAGGACTAATTTTAGCCCCCCGTATAACCCAAAACAGAAACCGGAGACTATGTCAATGGCAGTAGTCGAGGCGGAAACGGAGACAGTCGGTGCGGTGAAACCGAAAGGAGAAACTCCGAGTCAGTCGTTAGGATTTGCTGCCCAGACAGAAGGCGGAATCTCGTTACCTGTGTGTGAAGGGCTGGTGAATGGTAAGTCAGCGAGGGTGCTGCGGGATTCGGGATGTTCCTCGGCAGGAATACGTGAGTCGTACGTGGAGCCGAATCAGTTCACCGGACACCAGGTCGAGTGTAGGTTGTTCGACGGGTCTGTAAGACAATTTCCTACGGCTAGGATTAATGTGGACTGTGCGTACTTTGTCGGTACTATCGAGGCAATGGTGGTCGGGGATGCTGTATGTGATTTAGCGCTAGGTAACGTAGCGGGAGCGCGTGATCCGTATGATCCGGACCCGACGTGGAAGTCTGAGCGGTCCTCAGGCATAGTGTGTGACGGTGTAGAGTCACAAAAGGAGGTGTCGTCCGCGGTGGAGACACGGAGCGCTGCACGAGAGAAACAGATACCGACGCGTAGCTTGAATGTTGCAAGCCCAGTTGCCGATGTGAGTCCGGCCGAATTTTTGAAGGCGCAGGAGGAGGATGGGTCTTTAGCGCCGTATTGGAGGCTAGCTAGAGAGGCTAGAAATGATAGTCCATTTAGAATTGAGGACGGATATTTAGTTCGGGTTGTGAGTGATAAACGGGGAGATCAAGATGGATCTCGAGTGGTGGTACCTCAGACGTTACGGTACGACGTAATGAGGATGGGCCACGAAGCGGTTATGGCGGGCCATCAGGGCATAGACAAAACGCACGACCGCGTGAGAACTCAGTTTTTCTGGAAAGGGATGTATAATGACATTGCTGAGTTTTGCAAGTCCTGTCCCATTTGCCAGAAAACCATACCGAAAGGCAAGGTGCCTGGAGCTACGTTAGGCCAGATGCCATTAATTGATGAGCCCTGGCGTAGAATTTCGATGGATCTGGTTGGGCCGATCCATCCAGCGTCTGAGAGAGGTCACAGGTATATTCTGACCGTTATGGATTATGCCACTAGATATCCGGAGGCTGTTGCTTTAAAGAACATAGATCAGTCTCTGTGGCTGATGCGCTAGTTGATATTTATGCGCGGTTAGGAGTGCCGTCAGAGGTGCTTACTGACATGGGAACACAATTTACGTCAGACCTCATGCGAGAAGTTAGCCGTGTTTTGTCTGTAAGACAGCTCACCACTACTCCTTACCATCCTATGTGCAACGGAATGGTGGAGAGATTCAATGGAACGTTAAAGTTAATGTTGAAACGGATGTGCGAGGAAAGACCGCGAGATTGGGATCGGTACCTCAGCGCCGTGCTTTTTGCGTACCGAGAAGCGCCACATGAGAGCACAGGGTTCTCACCCTTTGAGTTGCTCTATGGTAGGATCGTTAGAGGACCGATGCGGATTCTAAGGGATCTGTGGACCAAGCGAGATACTAGCGTCGAGACTAAAACCACGTACCAATACGTCCTGGACCTACAAGACAAACTAAGCGACACATGCGCGTTAGCTAGAGAGGCGTTGAACAAATCAGCGAACAGACACAAACTGTTATATGATAGAGGTAAATGCACGCGCAGGTTTGAGGCCGGAGACGAAGTTTTGTTGTTACTCCCGACGGAGCGGAACAAATTAATGGTACAGTGGAAAGGCCCCTATACTATTGTAAACAGGGTTGGGGACTTAGACTATCGGATTAAGATTGGCGATAAGGTTAAAACCTTCCACGTGAATATGCTGAAACGGTACCATGCTAGAAACGAGCCCCAGCATATTCTGGCAGCGGTAGCCAAGGGCGCACCTGATTCTATACATGATCCTGACGGTGTAGACGGGGAAACAGAGCCTCCCGTGTTCGGAGAGTTAAACCCAGAAGGGATTGATGAGGATGCCCACATGTCGTTACCGTCGTATGCGCGCCGCCAGACTGAGCGAGATGTTCAGGTAAATGCTGACCTAGGCAAGTGTCAGCGCCGTGAAATACTCAGTCTGCTTAGGCAATATGGGGATGTATTCACAGATGTACCCAAGCTTACCAATGTTGTAGAATGTAGCATTAAACTCTCATCTGATGTACCTGTAAAAACTAGGCCCTATAGGGTGCCTTTTGAACTGCGAGAGACAATGCGAACAGAAATCCAGGAAATGTTAAACTTAGGCATTATTGAACAGTCAGATTCTAGCTATGCGTCCCCCTGTATCCTGCTTAGGAAACCTGACGGTAAGACTAGATTCGTGATAGACTACCGAAAGCTGAACCAATCAGTCGTGTTCGATCCTGAACCCATGCCGGATCCAGAAACACTTTTTGTCGAAGTCGCGAAAAGCCAGTATTTTACAAAGCTTGACCTGACGAAAGGTTACTGGCAGATCCCTGTTTCTGAGGAATCCAGGGATAAGACGGCCTTTGTTACACCCGATGGCCATTACCAATTTAGGGTTATGCCATTCGGCCTGATAACTGCCGGAGCGGTTTTCACCCGCATGAATTGAAGTAGATATCAGAGTAAAAATTAGGTATTAACTTCCTCTAATGTTTGATATTACTTGATAAGTTTGGGAGTTGAATATTTAAATATATATATATATATATATATATATATATATATATATATATATATATATATGTATATAATCAATAGGCATATAAAATTCACTTATTCAGTTTAAAATAAATGCACCTACCTCATTATTCGGAGCGCTTTCTCCCTCAACCCCCCCCCCCCCCCGTAGTATTTTACGAACTGTTTTATAATAACATAATACTATAGGCATAACGTATCGAGAAATAATTACTTTATAGTAAAAACTTATAATATTGTTTAACGAATATTTATAGTACAAAATTCTGCATCAATGACTGCACAACTAGTAGTAGTACTACTAATACTATAAAAAAAACAGTAACAGTATATTATATAACTTATAAGTAAATAAAAAACTAATTTAGCCTATATATAATATTATAAAGTAAACAAAGTCAAACGGAAAACCGGAACTTACCGTTGTATAGGTCGTGTGTTGTTCTTTCACGTCTTGTTTGTTAGATAATTCTCGTGCAAATGACGTGAATACTTAGTAATCGGGTCAAAATACCCAAAACATTCGAAATATATGACAACTACGAATATTTTATATCACTTCCGGTCAGATTTCTCTCTATATTTTTAAACTCGTCACTGTCAGCCAATGAGCGTGCGAGTTACTTGCATGTCGGAGTCATGACAACGATGCTTTGTCGAACATCATGTACCGGGTGACCTGACCGCCTGTTGCACTGTGTGACCTTTTGTTACGAACTGATACTTTGTAGTGCCACCAAATACTGACCTAGTTATAAATATATGTTTATGTGTATAAGCATTACCACCAGAATCAGACCAAAGCATTTATGAAGAAATTAATGTGTGCATCAAAATAAATTATCTGTGTCCTCTGATGAAGGATTATTTATGTTACCATGACTTTAAATTTAATTTAACATCCTTTTAAGATACCGCAGTGACGTGTATATACATCTTTGGGCAAGTCCGTTTTACCTTGAACGGACAGAGGATAATGTTTTAATGTAAAAAAGTGAGGCAGCCGTTCTTTTATAAATTTCAGTTTCACTTTCAAAAAAACAAAACTTTATTCAGGATTGATCTTTGACATTATATTTAATTTATAAAGAGAGGTCTGGAGGGGGGGGGGTATTTTATTGTATGCCCCCGTGGTTGAAAAAAATGCACTTATTAATATTATAACTAAATTATGCTATATACAAGAAATAAGGTTAAATCAATGATTATAGTACTAATATGACTACTTATACAGGTCTACAGTTTCAATACCACTACTACTACTACTACTACAATAATAATTATTATTGCTATTTTTATATGCAATGTTTCACAAGTACTACAGTTTCATTATCACTACTACTACTACTACTACTACTACTAAAATAATAATAATAATTGCTATTTTTATATGGTAAGATACATTTGAAACATATTTCTGAATACAATAAAAAATGGATACAATATAATACTTACTTGGTTCGGGAAGGATTGGCATCAGATATGCAAATAGAGCATATTTAAATGTCCTGAATTTATAAAAAAAAAATAGTGTAAGAAACTGAAACTGACAAGGTGATTGGTATGCTAAATGCACATATCATGATAACTCGCTAGATCTGAGCGAGATCCTTCAGTTTACCTCAGGCATTATCATTTAATATCAACTGCACGTGAGGTGTATTTGCTCATTGAGGTCAGGGAGTGCCGTGGGTGTGGTAAATTTTCACGATTTTTACTTTTTTTCAGTGTTTCACGTGGGTTTCATTTTCGTGTTTTCACCATACAGTAACCTACACGGAGTATATTTATTGATACAGTACATTGTATTTGATACGCGCGCAACATCTTAACAATTTGACCTAGATTCAAGAGAATATACAACAATTGGGATAATCACTATGTCCAGTTTAGGTAAATAAAATAAAACGTTAGATATTTTTCCTCTGCCTGGAGGGTATGCATTCATCCCCGTTCGTATGTGTATTTGTCACATATGGGCGCAATACGCGTGTCCAGAGATCCATGCTCTCTCAAGTAAGGGGGGGGGGGTTGATTATCTTTGGGATTGTTTCTGAATGTATTAAATAAAAAAAAACTGTTTCAGAAATGGATAAAATAACAAAACTGCTGATAATACGATATGATTTATCCACTTCCACGACACTGTGGTACTCCGCCAATAAACTCTCAAAAAAAAAAAATCATGCAAGTTTTATAGATTAGAATAATATAGTGGAAACAGTTTTACTTCTTTACTTTTTTACTTCAGTCACGATTACCTGAAAAACACTGAAAAATACCTGAAAAATCCCCGTCCTAAGAACTGGGTTTATTATTATTGAAACTATATATTCAGAAAATGGGGGGTTGAATGTGGTATATACCTCGTCATAAGTGCCCATGTGTGTGTGTGGGGGGGGGGGGAGGGGGGTGGTCGAAGACCCTTGTTGCGAATGGAAATTGCGACCCTGTGTTCACATCTAAACTCCCGCAAACATGAACAGAACCTCATCAAATTATCAGGGCATTTGTGAATAAGCCTGTCTTGGCTCCGGAACATGATCCCGATTCAGGGATACAAAGCGAAAAAAGTATATTGGAAAATGTTGGTATTTTATTTTTTTTTATGACAGACAGCTGGACAACCTGTTTTTCAGCTTTTAAAGTAATTTACCCGCCAGTTACCGGTAGTTTATTATAACCCTCGATTTATACAAGTTTATTAATTTTTTTGGGGGGGAGGGGAGGGGGGGGGGAAGAAAACACCCACGCATATGCGTATAAAGCGAAATTGTGTTAAAGGGGAAATTTGTATTGCATTTAAATTAAGGATTAATTAAATGGGGAGTAACATTCATAACAGAACATCAGAACATAAGCAACTTAAGTGATTACAGAATTATTTATTCCATGGATTTTTAACCAGGTATTTATAAAATAATACGGACTGGGAGAGTGTCACCAGAAAATCGGTGACAATATGTACGGTGTTTTGTATCATAGTATAAAGAAGTCTGTTCTCTATTGATATTGACGTGAAGCGTCATCCTAAAGCGTTGACAGGTCTTGATTGTATACATATTGTGTATTCTTGTATGGAATCCCATCGGCTATCAGCTGATTTATCTGTGTCACGCATTGCGTGTATTACTTCTGGTATGTGGGTCGCCATGGTGACGCTAGCAGTCATACTAGATCACATATATTCTTATATGGGACACTTGAGCCATAAGCCAATCAGAGAACCGGATCGCCGTACACAGTGCACAGGCGATTGTGACGTGAGGGTTCAGGGGGAGACGCGGGACGCTGCGAGGGGGTAGGGTCTGGAAGCTTGAAGAGGCAGCACGCACGCACGGCAGAAGGAACATTGAAACGCTTAAACCCGCCAGGAACGGCATAGAAGCAAGCTTCTACATGAGGCAAGGGCCCAGCTCACGAGATCACAGCCGTGCTGCCGACAGAGCATCGGATTGGCGGTAAAGTAAGTGCGCACGCATCACCTGCCGGCCTAGTTCAGCTTGACCTAGATACATAATTGCTGTAAGCCGTGAAACAATTGATACACGAGTAAGGTCAAGGACTCTTAGCTCATATTTAAACAAAGAGAGCTATTACCATTCATGTGAACGTAAACCTACACGGGTCGCTGTCAAGCAAGATCAGTTGAAGATCGCTAAACTCAGAAAGACTATATGGTGCTATCCATACGCTAGATTCTACACAAAACAGTAACCAGAGATCTCTGAAGGAACTGGACTTTATGGTTTTTTTATACAAATCATGGACTCAGTAAATATCCTGTAATTTTAATGTGAAGAACGGTCGTATTGACACATCAACGCACACACTCACATTTGTGTCTCTGTAAGTATTGTCTTGAATTATATTTGTGAATTTAACCTGATGTCTCATAGTTTCTATTGATCTGGGTGTATGATTGTCTAGTATTTTTATACACGTCCTTCAAAGAACCTGGAAATGTCACCTGTAATAACCGGGATCTAATTTCTTGATTAGTGAATTCAAGTGGCGAGCGTAAACCCATCCTATTGTTTTATAGGATATATCCGTTGTAAAGTTATCACGTTAAGTCAGGGGTGACCTTGAATGGCGAGCGTGCCAGGATATAATTAGCCTTGAAAAAAAAAAACTGGCTAATTACAGTAAGTTTCAGAAATTTTGAACTGAGAAAACAGTACTGAAATCAGACGCTCATATACTCAAACTAGAGTTGATCTGAATTAATAATTGGATATGACACCAAACTGATGTTATAGTGTATACTTGCACAATGAAATTACCCCACTGTTAGGAGTTAATATTTATTCAGTGAGAATATAACCTGAAGCACAACATTGTTTCAGGATTAGCATATACTTGTAGATTTGGCTAGAACACATGCATGTTTTGTGAGTGTCACCAGGCAATAGGTGACAATATGTACGGTGTTTTGTATCATAGTTTAACGAAGTCTGTTCTCTATTGATATTGACGTGAAGCGTCATCCTAAAGCGTTGACAGGTCTTGATTGTATATATATATTGTGTATTCTTGTATGAAATCCCATCGGCTATCAGCTGATTTATCCGTGTCACGCATCGTGTGTGGGTCGCCATGGTGACGCTAACAGTCAAACTAGGTCACATATATCCTTATATGGGACACTTGAGAAATAAGCCAATCAGAGAACCGGATTGCCGTACACAGTGAACAGGCGATTGTGACGTCAGACTTCAAGAAGAGACGCTGAACGTTGGTTCAGTTGGGTATTGAAGCTTGAGGTGGCAGCACGCACGCACGAACATTGAAACGCCAGGAACGGCATAGAAGCAAGCTTCTACATGAGGCAAAGACCCAGCTCATGAGAACTCAGCCGTGCTGCCGACAGAGCTTCGTATTGGCGATAAAGTGAAAGAGCGCTCGTCACCTGCCGGCCTAGTTCAGCTTGACCTAAATACATAACCGCCGTAAGCCGTGAAACCATTACTACACGAGCAAGGTCAAGGACTCTAAGCTCTACGTAAACAAAGAGCGCTATTGCATTCATGTGAACGTAAACCTACCCGGGTCGCTGACAAGCAAGATCAGTTGAAGATCGCTAAACTCAAAAAGACTAGATCTATATGGGGCTAACCATACGCTAGATTCTACACAAAACAGTAACCAGAGATCTCTGAAGGAACTGGACTTTATGGTTTTTTTATACAAACCATGGACTCAGTAAATATCCTGTAATTTTAATGTGAAGAACGGTCGTATTGACACATCAACGCACACACTCACATTTGTGTCTCTGTAAGTATTGTCTTGAATTATATTTGTGAATTTAACCTGATGTCTCATAGTTTCTATTGATCTGGGTGTATGATTGTCTGGTATTTTAATACACGTCCTTAAAAGAACCTGGAAATGTCACCTGTAATGGCCGGGATCTAATTTCTTGATGAGTGAAATCAAGTGGCGAGCGTAAACCCATCGTATGGTTTTATAGGATATATCCGTTGTAAAGTTTTCACGTTAAGTTAGGGGTGACATTGTATGGCGAGCGTGCCAGGATATAATTAGCCTTAAAAAACTGGCTAATTACAGTAAGTTTCAGAAGTTTTGAACTGAGAAAACAGTACTGAAACCAGACATTCATATACTCAAACTAGAGTTGATCTGAATTAATAATTGGAAATGACACCAAACTGATGTTGTAGTGTATACTTGCACAATGAAATTACCCCACTGTTAGGAGTTAATATTTATTCAGTGAGAATATTACCTGAAGCACAACATTGTTTCAAGATCGGCATATACCTTGTAGATTTGGCTAGAACACATGCATGTTTTGTGAGTAATGCTAGTTCAGTGATACCTGGACATCATTATTGGGTTGATATAAACCCAGATTAGAGTGAAAATTTTTGATGTTGTTAGATACGCCCTGGTATAATTTTTTCTACACTTGTTTGTGATTGGTCACGTGGTAGGGTCTCTTGACAGGTAAGTTTACCCCTCCCGATTGGCATGGTAATCATAGGTGCATGGTGTTTATATTGATATCTTGATATCCATCCGTCCATCCGTCTGACCCTTCGTCCGACCTTCCGTCCGTCCGTCCGTATAAGTAGATTTTGATGCGTAGAGCTACCGTAGTGTTATTGTACGGATACCGCCGGTTCGTTAGGTTGGCTTTAACAGTACGTATTTACGGATTTTTAAGAGCGGATATTACTAGATACTGGAATCTTACTAGGTTAGAGCGTTACCATGGAAACGTTAGAGTCACTTGTTAGATGCGGACAGGCCTTGGGGCTTAAGGACCAGGCTTTACAAGATTATGTTGAGGCTAGACGGCGTGCGGATGAGGAACGTGAGGAAAGAGCTAGGCAACGTGAAATAGAGAAGGAACAGCGGGAATTAGAGCGTGAGCAGCGGGAATTAGAGCGCGAGCGAGAGGCTAGAGCCCACGAATTAGATTTTCTAAGGTTAAAGTCTGACTCTGGGGTTAAGGAGGAGAGAAGTAGGGATGTATTCCCGAAAATCCAGCTTCCCCCTTTTGATGAGGCTCACGATCAGCTAGATGCGTTTCTTGAGCGATTTGAACGATTAGCTGTATGTCAAGGCTATGATAGGGAGAATTGGGCGTTACACCTGAGTCCGTTACTGCGGGGTAAGGCGCTAGGGACTTACACACAGTTATCGGTTAGTGAGGCCATGGATTACGATAAGTTAAAGATAGCCTTGTTAAAGCGATACCAAATGACCGAAGAGGGTTATCGACACAAGTTTCGGACTTGTAGGCCTGAGCGAGGCGAAACGCCGAGTCAGTTTGCGGTGAGACTGAGTGGATACCTAGACCATTGGATAGGGATGGCAGGGGTCGGAGGTGACTACGACGGGGTAGTTAACCTGTTGATGTGTGAGCAGTTCGTAAACTGCTGTAGTAGGGATCTCTCTATGTTTTTGAAAGAGAGACGGTGTCGTGACTTTGATAGTATGGTAGACATAGCCGAGAGTTATACGGAGGCTCACGGTGTACACAGCCTTACAGCAGGTCCTCGTTATGGCAATAATGTGCCGCGTCCAGCGCAACCGGTATCTCAGCCTAGAGAGAAGCGAGAGGTTGAGCGCAGTCCGGGCGGTCAGACATTTAAGCCATCAGGAGGCATCAGATGTTATTTATGTAATGAACTGGGACATAAGGCGCGGGAATGTAAGACTAGTGCCCGGTCGAGGCCTAGGTCTTCCCCTCAAGTAGGGCGTGCTGCTGGCGATCAGCAGAGGTATAGGACTAATTTTAGCCCCCCGTATAACCCAAAACAGAAACCGGAGACTATGTCAATGGCAGTAGTCGAGGCGGAAACGGAGACAGTCGGTGCGGTGAAACCGAAAGGAGAAACTCCGAGTCAGTCGTTAGGATTTGCTGCCCAGACAGAAGGCGGAATCTCGTTACCTGTGTGTGAAGGGCTGGTGAATGGTAAGTCAGCGAGGGTGCTGCGGGATTCGGGATGTTCCTCGGCAGGAATACGTGAGTCGTACGTGGAGCCGAATCAGTTCACCGGACACCAGGTCGAGTGTAGGTTGTTCGACGGGTCTGTAAGACAATTTCCTACGGCTAGGATTAATGTGGACTGTGCGTACTTTGTCGGTACTATCGAGGCAATGGTGGTCGGGGATGCTGTATGTGATTTAGCGCTAGGTAACGTAGCGGGAGCGCGTGATCCGTATGATCCGGACCCGACGTGGAAGTCTGAGCGGTCCTCAGGCATAGTGTGTGACGGTGTAGAGTCACAAAAGGAGGTGTCGTCCGCGGTGGAGACACGGAGCGCTGCACGAGAGAAACAGATACCGACGCGTAGCTTGAATGTTGCAAGCCCAGTTGCCGATGTGAGTCCGGCCGAATTTTTGAAGGCGCAGGAGGAGGATGGGTCTTTAGCGCCGTATTGGAGGCTAGCTAGAGAGGCTAGAAATGATAGTCCATTTAGAATTGAGGACGGATATTTAGTTCGGGTTGTGAGTGATAAACGGGGAGATCAAGATGGATCTCGAGTGGTGGTACCTCAGACGTTACGGTACGACGTAATGAGGATGGGCCACGAAGCGGTTATGGCGGGCCATCAGGGCATAGACAAAACGCACGACCGCGTGAGAACTCAGTTTTTCTGGAAAGGGATGTATAATGACATTGCTGAGTTTTGCAAGTCCTGTCCCATTTGCCAGAAAACCATACCGAAAGGCAAGGTGCCTGGAGCTACGTTAGGCCAGATGCCATTAATTGATGAGCCCTGGCGTAGAATTTCGATGGATCTGGTTGGGCCGATCCATCCAGCGTCTGAGAGAGGTCACAGGTATATTCTGACCGTTATGGATTATGCCACTAGATATCCGGAGGCTGTTGCTTTAAAGAACATAGATCAGTCTCTGTGGCTGATGCGCTAGTTGATATTTATGCGCGGTTAGGAGTGCCGTCAGAGGTGCTTACTGACATGGGAACACAATTTACGTCAGACCTCATGCGAGAAGTTAGCCGTGTTTTGTCTGTAAGACAGCTCACCACTACTCCTTACCATCCTATGTGCAACGGAATGGTGGAGAGATTCAATGGAACGTTAAAGTTAATGTTGAAACGGATGTGCGAGGAAAGACCGCGAGATTGGGATCGGTACCTCAGCGCCGTGCTTTTTGCGTACCGAGAAGCGCCACATGAGAGCACAGGGTTCTCACCCTTTGAGTTGCTCTATGGTAGGATCGTTAGAGGACCGATGCGGATTCTAAGGGATCTGTGGACCAAGCGAGATACTAGCGTCGAGACTAAAACCACGTACCAATACGTCCTGGACCTACAAGACAAACTAAGCGACACATGCGCGTTAGCTAGAGAGGCGTTGAACAAATCAGCGAACAGACACAAACTGTTATATGATAGAGGTAAATGCACGCGCAGGTTTGAGGCCGGAGACGAAGTTTTGTTGTTACTCCCGACGGAGCGGAACAAATTAATGGTACAGTGGAAAGGCCCCTATACTATTGTAAACAGGGTTGGGGACTTAGACTATCGGATTAAGATTGGCGATAAGGTTAAAACCTTCCACGTGAATATGCTGAAACGGTACCATGCTAGAAACGAGCCCCAGCATATTCTGGCAGCGGTAGCCAAGGGCGCACCTGATTCTATACATGATCCTGACGGTGTAGACGGGGAAACAGAGCCTCCCGTGTTCGGAGAGTTAAACCCAGAAGGGATTGATGAGGATGCCCACATGTCGTTACCGTCGTATGCGCGCCGCCAGACTGAGCGAGATGTTCAGGTAAATGCTGACCTAGGCAAGTGTCAGCGCCGTGAAATACTCAGTCTGCTTAGGCAATATGGGGATGTATTCACAGATGTACCCAAGCTTACCAATGTTGTAGAATGTAGCATTAAACTCTCATCTGATGTACCTGTAAAAACTAGGCCCTATAGGGTGCCTTTTGAACTGCGAGAGACAATGCGAACAGAAATCCAGGAAATGTTAAACTTAGGCATTATTGAACAGTCAGATTCTAGCTATGCGTCCCCCTGTATCCTGCTTAGGAAACCTGACGGTAAGACTAGATTCGTGATAGACTACCGAAAGCTGAACCAATCAGTCGTGTTCGATCCTGAACCCATGCCGGATCCAGAAACACTTTTTGTCGAAGTCGCGAAAAGCCAGTATTTTACAAAGCTTGACCTGACGAAAGGTTACTGGCAGATCCCTGTTTCTGAGGAATCCAGGGATAAGACGGCCTTTGTTACACCCGATGGCCATTACCAATTTAGGGTTATGCCATTCGGCCTGATAACTGCCGGAGCGGTTTTCACCCGCATGAATTGAAGTAGATATCAGAGTAAAAATTAGGTATTAACTTCCTCTAATGTTTGATATTACTTGATAAGTTTGGGAGTTGAATATTTAAATATATATATATATATATATATATATATATATATATATGTATATAATCAATAGGCATATAAAATTCACTTATTCAGTTTAAAATAAATGCACCTACCTCATTATTCGGAGCGCTTTCTCCCTCAACCCCCCCCCCTCGTAGTATTTTACGAACTGTTTTATAATAACATAATACTATAGGCATAACGTATCGAGAATTAATTACTTTATAGTAAAAACTTATAATATTGTTTAACGAATATTTATAGTACAAAATCCTGCATCAATGACTGCACAACTAGTAGTAGTACTACTAATACTATAATAAAAACAGTAACAGTATATTATATAACTTATAAGTAAATAAAAAACTAATTTAGCCTATATATAATATTATAAAGTAAACAAAGTCAAACGGAAAACCGGAACTTACCGTTGTATAGGTCGTGTGTTGTTCTTTCACGTCTTGTTTGTTAGATAATTCTCGTGCAAATGACGTGAATACTTAGTAATCGGGTCAAAATACCCAAAACATTCGAAATATATGACAACTACGAATATTTTATATCACTTCCGGTCAGATTTCTCTCTATATTTTTAAACTCGTCACTGTCAGCCAATGAGCGTGCGAGTTACTTGCATGTCGGAGTCATGACAACGATGCTTTGTCGAACATCATGTACCGGGTGACCTGACCGCCTGTTGCACTGTGTGACCTTTTGTTACGAACTGATACTTTGTAGTGCCACCAAATACTGACCTAGTTATAAATATATGTTTATGTGTATAAGCATTACCACCAGAATCAGACCAAAGCATTTATGAAGAAATTAATGTGTGCATCAAAATAAATTATCTGTGTCCTCTGATGAAGGATTATTTATGTTACCATGACTTTAAATTTAATTTAACATCCTTTTAAGATACCGCAGTGACGTGTATATACATCTTTGGGCAAGTCCGTTTTACCTTGAACGGACAGAGGATAATGTTTTAATGTAAAAAAGTGAGGCAGCCGTTCTTTTATAAATTTCAGTTTCACTTTCAAAAAAACAAAACTTTATTCAGGATTGATCTTTGACATTATATTTAATTTATAAAGAGAGGTCTGGAGGGGGGGGGGGGGTATTTTATTGTATGCCCCCGTGGTTGAAAAAAATGCACTTATTAATATTATAACTAAATTATGCTATATACAAGAAATAAGGTTAAATCAATGATTATAGTACTAATATGACTACTTATACAGGTCTACAGTTTCAATACCACTACTACTACTACTACTACAATAATAATTATTATTGCTATTTTTATATGCAATGTTTCACAAGTACTACAGTTTCATTATCACTACTACTACTACTACTACTACTAAAATAATAATAATAATTGCTATTTTTATATGGTAAGATACATTTGAAACATATTTCTGAATACAATAAAAAATGGATACAATATAATACTTACTTGGTTCGGGAAGGATTGGCATCAGATATGCAAATAGAGCATATTTAAATGTCCTGAATTTATAAAAAAAAAATAGTGTAAGAAACTGAAACTGACAAGGTGATTGGTATGCTAAATGCACATATCATGATAACTCGCTAGATCTGAGCGAGATCCTTCAGTTTACCTCAGGCATTATCATTTAATATCAACTGCACGTGAGGTGTATTTGCTCATTGAGGTCAGGGAGTGCCGTGGGTGTGGTAAATTTTCACGATTTTTACTTTTTTTCAGTGTTTCACGTGGGTTTCATTTTCGTGTTTTCACCATACAGTAACCTACACGGAGTATATTTATTGATACAGTACATTGTATTTGATACGCGCGCAACATCTTAACAATTTGACCTAGATTCAAGAGAATATACAACAATTGGGATAATCACTATGTCCAGTTTAGGTAAATAAAATAAAACGTTAGATATTTTTCCTCTGCCTGGAGGGTATGCATTCATCCCCGTTCGTATGTGTATTTGTCACATATGGGCGCAATACGCGTGTCCAGAGATCCATGCTCTCTCAAGTAAGGGGGGGGGGGGGGGTTGATTATCTTTGGGATTGTTTCTGAATGTATTAAATAAAAAAAAACTGTTTCAGAAATGGATAAAATAACAAAACTGCTGATAATACGATATGATTTATCCACTTCCACGACACTGTGGTACTCCGCCAATAAACTCTCAAAAAAAAAAATCATGCAAGTTTTATAGATTAGAATAATATAGTGGAAACAGTTTTACTTCTTTACTTTTTTACTTCAGTCACGATTACCTGAAAAACACTGAAAAATACCTGAAAAATCCCCGTCCTAAGAACTGGGTTTATTATTATTGAAACTATATATTCAGAAAATGGGGGGTTGAATGTGGTATATACCTCGTCATAAGTGCCCATGTGTGTGTGTGTGGGGGGGGGGGGGGAGGGGGGGTGGTCGAAGACCCTTGTTGCGAATGGAAATTGCGACCCTGTGTTCACATCTAAACTCCCGCAAACATGAACAGAACCTCATCAAATTATCAGGGCATTTGTGAATAAGCCTGTCTTGGCTCCGGAACATGATCCCGATTCAGGGATACAAAGCGAAAAAAGTATATTGGAAAATGTTGGTATTTTATTTTTTTTTATGACAGACAGCTGGACAACCTGTTTTTCAGCTTTTAAAGTAATTTACCCGCCAGTTACCGGTAGTTTATTATAACCCTCGATTTATACAAGTTTATTAATTTTTTTGGGGGGGAGGGGAGGGGGGGGGGGGAAGAAAACACCCACGCATATGCGTATAAAGCGAAATTGTGTTAAAGGGGAAATTTGTATTGCATTTAAATTAAGGATTAATTAAATGGGGAGTAACATTCATAACAGAACATCAGAACATAAGCAACTTAAGTGATTACAGAATTATTTATTCCATGGATTTTTAACCAGGTATTTATAAAATAATACGGACTGGGAGAGTGTCACCAGAAAATCGGTGACAATATGTACGGTGTTTTGTATCATAGTATAAAGAAGTCTGTTCTCTATTGATATTGACGTGAAGCGTCATCCTAAAGCGTTGACAGGTCTTGATTGTATACATATTGTGTATTCTTGTATGAAATCCCATCGGCTATCAGCTGATTTATCTGTGTCACGCATTGCGTGTATTACTTCTGGTATGTGGGTCGCCATGGTGACGCTAGCAGTCATACTAGATCACATATATTCTTATATGGGACACTTGAGCCATAAGCCAATCAGAGAACCGGATCGCCGTACACAGTGCACAGGCGATTGTGACGTGAGGGTTCAGGGGGAGACGCGGGACGCTGCGAGGGGGGTAGGGTCTGGAAGCTTGAAGAGGCAGCACGCACGCACGGCAGAAGGAACATTGAAACGCTTAAACCCGCCAGGAACGGCATAGAAGCAAGCTTCTACATGAGGCAAGGGCCCAGCTCACGAGATCACAGCCGTGCTGCCGACAGAGCATCGGATTGGCGGTAAAGTAAGTGCGCACGCATCACCTGCCGGCCTAGTTCAGCTTGACCTAGATACATAATTGCTGTAAGCCGTGAAACAATTGATACACGAGTAAGGTCAAGGACTCTTAGCTCATATTTAAACAAAGAGAGCTATTACCATTCATGTGAACGTAAACCTACACGGGTCGCTGTCAAGCAAGATCAGTTGAAGATCGCTAAACTCAGAAAGACTATATGGTGCTATCCATACGCTAGATTCTACACAAAACAGTAACCAGAGATCTCTGAAGGAACTGGACTTTATGGTTTTTTTATACAAATCATGGACTCAGTAAATATCCTGTAATTTTAATGTGAAGAACGGTCGTATTGACACATCAACGCACACACTCACATTTGTGTCTCTGTAAGTATTGTCTTGAATTATATTTGTGAATTTAACCTGATGTCTCATAGTTTCTATTGATCTGGGTGTATGATTGTCTAGTATTTTTATACACGTCCTTCAAAGAACCTGGAAATGTCACCTGTAATAACCGGGATCTAATTTCTTGATTAGTGAATTCAAGTGGCGAGCGTAAACCCATCCTATTGTTTTATAGGATATATCCGTTGTAAAGTTATCACGTTAAGTCAGGGGTGACCTTGAATGGCGAGCGTGCCAGGATATAATTAGCCTTGAAAAAAAAAACTGGCTAATTACAGTAAGTTTCAGAAATTTTGAACTGAGAAAACAGTACTGAAATCAGACGCTCATATACTCAAACTAGAGTTGATCTGAATTAATAATTGGATATGACACCAAACTGATGTTATAGTGTATACTTGCACAATGAAATTACCCCACTGTTAGGAGTTAATATTTATTCAGTGAGAATATAACCTGAAGCACAACATTGTTTCAGGATTAGCATATACTTGTAGATTTGGCTAGAACACATGCATGTTTTGTGAGTGTCACCAGGCAATAGGTGACAATATGTACGGTGTTTTGTATCATAGTTTAACGAAGTCTGTTCTCTATTGATATTGACGTGAAGCGTCATCCTAAAGCGTTGACAGGTCTTGATTGTATATATATATTGTGTATTCTTGTATGAAATCCCATCGGCTATCAGCTGATTTATCCGTGTCACGCATCGTGTGTGGGTCGCCATGGTGACGCTAACAGTCAAACTAGGTCACATATATCCTTATATGGGACACTTGAGAAATAAGCCAATCAGAGAACCGGATTGCCGTACACAGTGAACAGGCGATTGTGACGTCAGACTTCAAGAAGAGACGCTGAACGTTGGTTCAGTTGGGTATTGAAGCTTGAGGTGGCAGCACGCACGCACGAACATTGAAACGCCAGGAACGGCATAGAAGCAAGCTTCTACATGAGGCAAAGACCCAGCTCATGAGAACTCAGCCGTGCTGCCGACAGAGCTTCGTATTGGCGATAAAGTGAAAGAGCGCTCGTCACCTGCCGGCCTAGTTCAGCTTGACCTAAATACATAACCGCCGTAAGCCGTGAAACCATTACTACACGAGCAAGGTCAAGGACTCTAAGCTCTACGTAAACAAAGAGCGCTATTGCATTCATGTGAACGTAAACCTACCCGGGTCGCTGACAAGCAAGATCAGTTGAAGATCGCTAAACTCAGAAAGACTAGATCTATATGGGGCTAACCATACGCTAGATTCTACACAAAACAGTAACCAGAGATCTCTGAAGGAACTGGACTTTATGGTTTTTTTTATACAAACCATGGACTCAGTAAATATCCTGTAATTTTAATGTGAAGAACGGTCGTATTGACACATCAACGCACACACTCACATTTGTGTCTCTGTAAGTATTGTCTTGAATTATATTTGTGAATTTAACCTGATGTCTCATAGTTTCTATTGATCTGGGTGTATGATTGTCTGGTATTTTAATACACGTCCTTAAAAGAACCTGGAAATGTCACCTGTAATGGCCGGGATCTAATTTCTTGATGAGTGAAATCAAGTGGCGAGCGTAAACCCATCGTATGGTTTTATAGGATATATCCGTTGTAAAGTTTTCACGTTAAGTTAGGGGTGACATTGTATGGCGAGCGTGCCAGGATATAATTAGCCTTAAAAAACTGGCTAATTACAGTAAGTTTCAGAAGTTTTGAACTGAGAAAACAGTACTGAAACCAGACATTCATATACTCAAACTAGAGTTGATCTGAATTAATAATTGGAAATGACACCAAACTGATGTTGTAGTGTATACTTGCACAATGAAATTACCCCACTGTTAGGAGTTAATATTTATTCAGTGAGAATATTACCTGAAGCACAACATTGTTTCAAGATCGGCATATACCTTGTAGATTTGGCTAGAACACATGCATGTTTTGTGAGTAATGCTAGTTCAGTGATACCTGGACATCATTATTGGGTTGATATAAACCCAGATTAGAGTGAAAATTTTTGATGTTGTTAGATACGCCCTGGTATAATTTTTTCTACACTTGTTTGTGATTGGTCACGTGGTAGGGTCTCTTGACAGGTAAGTTTACCCCTCCCGATTGGCATGGTAATCATAGGTGCATGGTGTTTATATTGATATCTTGATATCCATCCGTCCATCCGTCTGACCCTTCGTCCGACCTTCCGTCCGTCCGTCCGTATAAGTAGATTTTGATGCGTAGAGCTACCGTAGTGTTATTGTACGGATACCGCCGGTTCGTTAGGTTGGCTTTAACAGTACGTATTTACGGATTTTTAAGAGCGGATATTACTAGATACTGGAATCTTACTAGGTTAGAGCGTTACCATGGAAACGTTAGAGTCACTTGTTAGATGCGGACAGGCCTTGGGGCTTAAGGACCAGGCTTTACAAGATTATGTTGAGGCTAGACGGCGTGCGGATGAGGAACGTGAGGAAAGAGCTAGGCAACGTGAAATAGAGAAGGAACAGCGGGAATTAGAGCGTGAGCAGCGGGAATTAGAGCGCGAGCGAGAGGCTAGAGCCCACGAATTAGATTTTCTAAGGTTAAAGTCTGACTCTGGGGTTAAGGAGGAGAGAAGTAGGGATGTATTCCCGAAAATCCAGCTTCCCCCTTTTGATGAGGCTCACGATCAGCTAGATGCGTTTCTTGAGCGATTTGAACGATTAGCTGTATGTCAAGGCTATGATAGGGAGAATTGGGCGTTACACCTGAGTCCGTTACTGCGGGGTAAGGCGCTAGGGACTTACACACAGTTATCGGTTAGTGAGGCCATGGATTACGATAAGTTAAAGATAGCCTTGTTAAAGCGATACCAAATGACCGAAGAGGGTTATCGACACAAGTTTCGGACTTGTAGGCCTGAGCGAGGCGAAACGCCGAGTCAGTTTGCGGTGAGACTGAGTGGATACCTAGACCATTGGATAGGGATGGCAGGGGTCGGAGGTGACTACGACGGGGTAGTTAACCTGTTGATGTGTGAGCAGTTCGTAAACTGCTGTAGTAGGGATCTCTCTATGTTTTTGAAAGAGAGACGGTGTCGTGACTTTGATAGTATGGTAGACATAGCCGAGAGTTATACGGAGGCTCACGGTGTACACAGCCTTACAGCAGGTCCTCGTTATGGCAATAATGTGCCGCGTCCAGCGCAACCGGTATCTCAGCCTAGAGAGAAGCGAGAGGTTGAGCGCAGTCCGGGCGGTCAGACATTTAAGCCATCAGGAGGCATCAGATGTTATTTATGTAATGAACTGGGACATAAGGCGCGGGAATGTAAGACTAGTGCCCGGTCGAGGCCTAGGTCTTCCCCTCAAGTAGGGCGTGCTGCTGGCGATCAGCAGAGGTATAGGACTAATTTTAGCCCCCCGTATAACCCAAAACAGAAACCGGAGACTATGTCAATGGCAGTAGTCGAGGCGGAAACGGAGACAGTCGGTGCGGTGAAACCGAAAGGAGAAACTCCGAGTCAGTCGTTAGGATTTGCTGCCCAGACAGAAGGCGGAATCTCGTTACCTGTGTGTGAAGGGCTGGTGAATGGTAAGTCAGCGAGGGTGCTGCGGGATTCGGGATGTTCCTCGGCAGGAATACGTGAGTCGTACGTGGAGCCGAATCAGTTCACCGGACACCAGGTCGAGTGTAGGTTGTTCGACGGGTCTGTAAGACAATTTCCTACGGCTAGGATTAATGTGGACTGTGCGTACTTTGTCGGTACTATCGAGGCAATGGTGGTCGGGGATGCTGTATGTGATTTAGCGCTAGGTAACGTAGCGGGAGCGCGTGATCCGTACGATCCGGACCCGACGTGGAAGTCTGAGCGGTCCTCAGGCATAGTGTGTGACGGTGTAGAGTCACAAAAGGAGGTGTCGTCCGCGGTGGAGACACGGAGCGCTGCACGAGAGAAACAGATACCGACGCGTAGCTTGAATGTTGCAAGCCCAGTTGCCGATGTGAGTCCGGCCGAATTTTTGAAGGCGCAGGAGGAGGATGGGTCTTTAGCGCCGTATTGGAGGCTAGCTAGAGAGGCTAGAAATGATAGTCCATTTAGAATTGAGGACGGATATTTAGTTCGGGTTGTGAGTGATAAACGGGGAGATCAAGATGGATCTCGAGTGGTGGTACCTCAGACGTTACGGTACGACGTAATGAGGATGGGCCACGAAGCGGTTATGGCGGGCCATCAGGGCATAGACAAAACGCACGACCGCGTGAGAACTCAGTTTTTCTGGAAAGGGATGTATAATGACATTGCTGAGTTTTGCAAGTCCTGTCCCATTTGCCAGAAAACCATACCGAAAGGCAAGGTGCCTGGAGCTACGTTAGGCCAGATGCCATTAATTGATGAGCCCTAGCGTAGAATTTCGATGGATCTGGTTGGGCCGATCCATCCAGCGTCTGAGAGAGGTCACAGGTATATTCTGACCGTTATGGATTATGCCACTAGATATCCGGAGGCTGTTGCTTTAAAGAACATAGATCAGTCTCTGTGGCTGATGCGCTAGTTGATATTTATGCGCGGTTAGGAGTGCCGTCAGAGGTGCTTACTGACATGGGAACACAATTTACGTCAGACCTCATGCGGGAAGTTAGCCGTGTTTTGTCTGTAAGACAGCTCACCACTACTCCTTACCATCCTATGTGCAACGGAATGGTGGAGAGATTCAATGGAACGTTAAAGTTAATGTTGAAACGGATGTGCGAGGAAAGACCGCGAGATTGGGATCGGTACCTCAGCGCCGTGCTTTTTGCGTACCGAGAAGCGCCACATGAGAGCACAGGGTTCTCACCCTTTGAGTTGCTCTATGGTAGGATCGTTAGAGGACCGATGCGGATTCTAAGGGATCTGTGGACCAAGCGAGATACTAGCGTCGAGACTAAAACCACGTACCAATACGTCCTGGACCTACAAGACAAACTAAGCGACACATGCGCGTTAGCTAGAGAGGCGTTGAACAAATCAGTGAACAGACACAAACTGTTATATGATAGAGGTAAATGCACGCGCAGGTTTGAGGCCGGAGACGAAGTTTTGTTGTTACTCCCGACGGAGCGGAACAAATTAATGGTACAGTGGAAAGGCCCCTATACTATTGTAAACAGGGTTGGGGACTTAGACTATCGGATTAAGATTGGCGATAAGGTTAAAACCTTCCACGTGAATATGCTGAAACGGTACCATGCTAGAAACGAGCCCCAGCATATTCTGGCAGCGGTAGCCAAGGGCGCACCTGATTCTATACATGATCCTGACGGTGTAGACGGGGAAACAGAGCCTCCCGTGTTCGGAGAGTTAAACCCAGAAGGGATTGATGAGGATGCCCACATGTCGTTACCGTCGTATGCGCGCCGCCAGACTGAGCGAGATGTTCAGGTAAATGCTGACCTAGGCAAGTGTCAGCGCCGTGAAATACTCAGTCTGCTTAGGCAATATGGGGATGTATTCACAGATGTACCCAAGCTTACCAATGTTGTAGAATGTAGCATTAAACTCTCATCTGATGTACCTGTAAAAACTAGGCCCTATAGGGTGCCTTTTGAACTGCGAGAGACAATGCGAACAGAAATCCAGGAAATGTTAAACTTAGGCATTATTGAACAGTCAGATTCTAGCTATGCGTCCCCCTGTATCCTGCTTAGGAAACCTGACGGTAAGACTAGATTCGTGATAGACTACCGAAAGCTGAACCAATCAGTCGTGTTCGATCCTGAACCCATGCCGGATCCAGAAACGCTTTTTGTCGAAGTCGCGAAAAGCCAGTATTTTACAAAGCTTGACCTGACGAAAGGTTACTGGCAGATCCCTGTTTCTGAGGAATCCAGGGATAAGACGGCCTTTGTTACACCCGATGGCCATTACCAATTTAGGGTTATGCCATTCGGCCTGATAACTGCCGGAGCGGTTTTCACCCGCATGAATTGAAGTAGATATCAGAGTAAAAATTAGGTATTAACTTCCTCTTATGTTTGATATTACTTGATAAGTTTGGGAGTTGAATATTTAAATATATATATATATATATATATATATATATATATATATATATATATATATATATATGTATATAATCAATAGGCATATAAAATTCACTTATTCAGTTTAAAATAAATGCACCTACCTCATTATTCAGAGCGCTTTCTCCCTCAACCCCCCCCCCCCCCCGTAGTATTTTACGAACTGTTTTATAATAACATAATACTATAGGCATAACGTATCGAGAATTAATTACTTTATAGTAAAAACTTATAATATTGTTTAACGAATATTTATAGTACAAAATCCTGCATCAATGACTGCACAACTAGTAGTAGTACTACTAATACTATAAAAAAACAGTAACAGTATATTATATAACTTATAAGTAAATAAAAAACTAATTTAGCCTATATATAATATTATAAAGTAAACAAAGTCAAACGGAAAACCGGAACTTACCGTTGTATAGGTCGTGTTTTGTTCTTTCACGTCTTGTTTGTTAGATAATTCTCGTGCAAATGACGTGAATACTTAGTAATCGGGTCAAAATACCCAAAACATTCGAAATATATGACAACTACGAATATTTTATATCACTTCCGGTCAGATTTCTCTCTATATTTTTAAACTCGTCACTGTCAGCCAATGAGCGTGCGAGTTACTTGCATGTCGGAGTCATGACAACGATGCTTTGTCGAACATCATGTACCGGGTGACCTGACCGCCTGTTGCACTGTGTGACCTTTTGTTACGAACTGATACTTTGTAGTGCCACCAAATACTGACCTAGTTATAAATATATGTTTATGTGTATAAGCATTACCACCAGAATCAGACCAAAGCATTTATGAAGAAATTAATGTGTGCATCAAAATAAATTATCTGTGTCCTCTGATGAAGGATTATTTATGTTACCATGACTTTAAATTTAATTTAACATCCTTTTAAGATACCGCAGTGACGTGTATATACATCTTTGGGCAAGTCAGTTTTACCTTGAACGGACAGAGGATAATGTTTTAATGTAAAAAAGTGAGGCAGCCGTTCTTTTATAAATTTCAGTTTCACTTTCAAAAAAACAAAACTTTATTCAGGATTGATCTTTGACATTATATTTAATTTATAAAGAGAGGTCTGGAGGGGGGGGTATTTTATTGTATGCCCCCGTGGTTGAAAAAAATGCACTTATTAATATTATAACTAAATTATGCTATATACAAGAAATAAGGTTAAATCAATGATTATAGTACTAATATGACTACTTATACAGGTCTACAGTTTCAATACCACTACTACTACTACTACTACAATAATAATTATTATTGCTATTTTTATATGCAATGTTTCACAAGTACTACAGTTTCATTATCACTACTACTACTACTACTACTACTACTACTAAAATAATAATAATAATTGCTATTTTTATATGGTAAGATACATTTGAAACATATTTCTGAATACAATAAAAAATGGATACAATATAATACTTACTTGGTTCGGGAAGGATTGGCATCAGATATGCAAATAGAGCATATTTAAATGTCCTGAATTTATAAAAAAAAAATAGTGTAAGAAACTGAAACTGACAAGGTGATTGGTATGCTAAATGCACATATCATGATAACTCGCTAGATCTGAGCGAGATCCTTCAGTTTACCTCAGGCATTATCATTTAATATCAACTGCACGTGAGGTGTATTTGCTCATTGAGGTCAGGGAGTGCCGTGGGTGTGGTAAATTTTCACGATTTTTACTTTTTTTCAGTGTTTCACGTGGGTTTCATTTTCGTGTTTTCACCATACAGTAACCTACACGGAGTATATTTATTGATACAGTACATTGTATTTGATACGCGCGCAACATCTTAACAATTTGACCTAGATTCAAGAGAATATACAACAATTGGGATAATCACTATGTCCAGTTTAGGTAAATAAAATAAAACGTTAGATATTTTTCCTCTGCCTGGAGGGTATGCATTCATCCCCGTTCGTATGTGTATTTGTCACATATGGGCGCAATACGCGTGTCCAGAGATCCATGCTCTCTCAAGTAAGGGGGGGGGGGGGTTGATTATCTTTGGGATTGTTTCTGAATGTATTAAATAAAAAAAAAACTGTTTCAGAAATGGATAAAATAACAAAACTGCTGATAATACGATATGATTTATCCACTTCCACGACACTGTGGTACTCCGCCAATAAACTCTCAAAAAAAAAAATCATGCAAATTTTATAGATTAGAATAATATAGTGGAAACAGTTTTACTTCTTTACTTTTTTACTTCAGTCACGATTACCTGAAAAACACTGAAAAATACCTGAAAAATCCCCGTCCTAAGAACTGGGTTTATTATTATTGAAACTATATATTCAGAAAATGGGGGGTTGAATGTGGTATATACCTCGTCATAAGTGCCCATGTGTGTGTGTGTGGGGGGGGGGAGGGGGGTGGTCGAAGACCCTTGTTGCGAATGGAAATTGCGACCCTGTGTTCACATCTAAACTCCCGCAAACATGAACAGAACCTCATCAAATTATCAGGGCATTTGTGAATAAGCCTGTCTTGGCTCCGGAACATGATCCCGATTCAGGGATACAAAGCGAAAAAAGAATATTGGAAAATGTTGGTATTTTATTTTTTTTTTATGACAGACAGCTGGACAACCTGTTTTTCAGCTTTTAAAGTAATTTACCCGCCAGTTACCGGTAGTTTATTATAACCCTCGATTTATACAAGTTTATTAATTTTTTGGGGGGGGAGGGGAGGGGGGGGGGGAAGAAAACACCCACGCATATGCGTATAAAGCGAAATTGTGTTAAAGGGGAAATTTGTATTGCATTTAAATTAAGGATTAATTAAATGGGGAGTAACATTCATAACAGAACATCAGAACATAAGCAACTTAAGTGATTACAGAATTATTTATTCCATGGATTTTTAACCAGGTATTTATAAAATAATACGGACTGGGAGAGTGTCACCAGAAAATCGGTGACAATATGTACGGTGTTTTGTATCATAGTATAAAGAAGTCTGTTCTCTATTGATATTGACGTGAAGCGTCATCCTAAAGCGTTGACAGGTCTTGATTGTATACATATTGTGTATTCTTGTATGAAATCCCATCGGCTATCAGCTGATTTATCTGTGTCACGCATTGCGTGTATTACTTCTGGTATGTGGGTCGCCATGGTGACGCTAGCAGTCATACTAGATCACATATATTCTTATATGGGACACTTGAGCCATAAGCCAATCAGAGAACCGGATCGCCGTACACAGTGCACAGGCGATTGTGACGTGAGGGTTCAGGGGGAGACGCGGGACGCTGCGAGGGGGTAGGGTCTGGAAGCTTGAAGAGGCAGCACGCACGCACGGCAGAAGGAACATTGAAACGCTTAAACCCGCCAGGAACGGCATAGAAGCAAGCTTCTACATGAGGCAAGGGCCCAGCTCACGAGATCACAGCCGTGCTGCCGACAGAGCATCGGATTGGCGGTAAAGTAAGTGCGCACGCATCACCTGCCGGCCTAGTTCAGCTTGACCTAGATACATAATTGCTGTAAGCCGTGAAACAATTGATACACGAGTAAGGTCAAGGACTCTTAGCTCATATTTAAACAAAGAGAGCTATTACCATTCATGTGAACGTAAACCTACACGGGTCGCTGTCAAGCAAGATCAGTTGAAGATCGCTAAACTCAGAAAGACTATATGGTGCTATCCATACGCTAGATTCTACACAAAACAGTAACCAGAGATCTCTGAAGGAACTGGACTTTATGGTTTTTTTATACAAATCATGGACTCAGTAAATATCCTGTAATTTTAATGTGAAGAACGGTCGTATTGACACATCAACGCACACACTCACATTTGTGTCTCTGTAAGTATTGTCTTGAATTATATTTGTGAATTTAACCTGATGTCTCATAGTTTCTATTGATCTGGGTGTATGATTGTCTAGTATTTTTATACACGTCCTTCAAAGAACCTGGAAATGTCACCTGTAATAACCGGGATCTAATTTCTTGATTAGTGAATTCAAGTGGCGAGCGTAAACCCATCCTATTGTTTTATAGGATATATCCGTTGTAAAGTTATCACGTTAAGTCAGGGGTGACCTTGAATGGCGAGCGTGCCAGGATATAATTAGCCTTGAAAAAAAAAAAACTGGCTAATTACAGTAAGTTTCAGAAATTTTGAACTGAGAAAACAGTACTGAAATCAGACGCTCATATACTCAAACTAGAGTTGATCTGAATTAATAATTGGATATGACACCAAACTGATGTTATAGTGTATACTTGCACAATGAAATTACCCCACTGTT
Organism: Sipunculus nudus; assembly: GCA_026874595.1. Taxonomy (NCBI): domain Eukaryota; kingdom Metazoa; phylum Annelida; class Sipuncula; order Golfingiida; family Sipunculidae; genus Sipunculus; species Sipunculus nudus. The sequence continues at coordinate 21,428,535 of CM049319.1, forward strand.
AGGAGTTAATATTTATTCAGTGAGAATATAACCTGAAGCACAACATTGTTTCAGGATTAGCATATACTTGTAGATTTGGCTAGAACACATGCATGTTTTGTGAGTGTCACCAGGCAATAGGTGACAATATGTACGGTGTTTTGTATCATAGTTTAACGAAGTCTTTCTCTATTGATATTGACGTGAAGCGTCATCCTAAAGCGTTGACAGGTCTTGATTGTATATATATATTGTGTATTCTTGTATGAAATCCCATCGGCTATCAGCTGATTTATCCGTGTCACGCATCGTGTGTGGGTCGCCATGGTGACGCTAACAGTCAAACTAGGTCACATATATCCTTATATGGGACACTTGAGAAATAAGCCAATCAGAGAACCGGATTGCCGTACACAGTGAACAGGCGATTGTGACGTCAGACTTCAAGAAGAGACGCTGAACGTTGGTTCAGTTGGGTATTGAAGCTTGAGGTGGCAGCACGCACGCACGAACATTGAAACGCCAGGAACGGCATAGAAGCAAGCTTCTACATGAGGCAAAGACCCAGCTCATGAGAACTCAGCCGTGCTGCCGACAGAGCTTCGTATTGGCGATAAAGTGAAAGAGCGCTCGTCACCTGCCGGCCTAGTTCAGCTTGACCTAAATACATAACCGCCGTAAGCCGTGAAACCATTACTACACGAGCAAGGTCAAGGACTCTAAGCTCTACGTAAACAAAGAGCGCTATTGCATTCATGTGAACGTAAACCTACCCGGGTCGCTGACAAGCAAGATCAGTTGAAGATCGCTAAACTCAGAAAGACTAGATCTATATGGGGCTAACTATACGCTAGATTCTACACAAAACAGTAACCAGAGATCTCTGAAGGAACTGGACTTTATGGTTTTTTTATACAAACCATGGACTCAGTAAATATCCTGTAATTTTAATGTGAAGAACGGTCGTATTGACACATCAACGCACACACTCACATTTGTGTCTCTGTAAGTATTGTCTTGAATTATATTTGTGAATTTAACCTGATGTCTCATAGTTTCTATTGATCTGGGTGTATGATTGTCTGGTATTTTAATACACGTCCTTAAAAGAACCTGGAAATGTCACCTGTAATGGCCGGGATCTAATTTCTTGATGAGTGAAATCAAGTGGCGAGCGTAAACCCATCGTATGGTTTTATAGGATATATCCGTTGTAAAGTTTTCACGTTAAGTTAGGGGTGACATTGTATGGCGAGCGTGCCAGGATATAATTAGCCTTAAAAAACTGGCTAATTACAGTAAGTTTCAGAAGTTTTGAACTGAGAAAACAGTACTGAAACCAGACATTCATATACTCAAACTAGAGTTGATCTGAATTAATAATTGGAAATGACACCAAACTGATGTTGTAGTGTATACTTGCACAATGAAATTACCCCACTGTTAGGAGTTAATATTTATTCAGTGAGAATATTACCTGAAGCACAACATTGTTTCAAGATCGGCATATACCTTGTAGATTTGGCTAGAACACATGCATGTTTTGTGAGTAATGCTAGTTCAGTGATACCTGGACATCATTATTGGGTTGATATAAACCGAGATTAGAGTGAAAATTTTTGATGTTGTTAGATACGCCCTGGTATAATTTTTTCTACACCTGTTTGTGATTGGTCACGTGGTAGGGTCTCTTGACAGGTAAGTTTACCCCTCCCGATTGGCATGGTAATCATAGGTGCATGGTGTTTATATTGATATCTTGATATCCATCCGTCCATCCGTCTGACCCTTCGTCCGACCTTCCGTCCGTCCGTCCGTATAAGTAGATTTTGATGCGTAGAGCTACCGTAGTGTTATTGTACGGATACCGCCGGTTCGTTAGGTTGGCTTTAACAGTACGTATTTACGGATTTTTAAGAGCGGATATTACTAGATACTGGAATCTTACTAGGTTAGAGCGTTACCATGGAAACGTTAGAGTCACTTGTTAGATGCGGACAGGCCTTGGGGCTTAAGGACCAGGCTTTACAAGATTATGTTGAGGCTAGACGGCGTGCGGATGAGGAACGTGAGGAAAGAGCTAGGCAACGTGAAATAGAGAAGGAACAGCGGGAATTAGAGCGTGAGCAGCGGGAATTAGAGCGCGAGCGAGAGGCTAGAGCCCACGAATTAGATTTTCTAAGGTTAAAGTCTGACTCTGGGGTTAAGGAGGAGAGAAGTAGGGATGTATTCCCGAAAATCCAGCTTCCCCCTTTTGATGAGGCTCACGATCAGCTAGATGCGTTTCTTGAGCGATTTGAACGATTAGCTGTATGTCAAGGCTATGATAGGGAGAATTGGGCGTTACACCTGAGTCCGTTACTGCGGGGTAAGGCGCTAGGGACTTACACACAGTTATCGGTTAGTGAGGCCATGGATTACGATAAGTTAAAGATAGCCTTGTTAAAGCGATACCAAATGACCGAAGAGGGTTATCGACACAAGTTTCGGACTTGTAGGCCTGAGCGAGGCGAAACGCCGAGTCAGTTTGCGGTGAGACTGAGTGGATACCTAGACCATTGGATAGGGATGGCAGGGGTCGGAGGTGACTACGACGGGGTAGTTAACCTGTTGATGTGTGAGCAGTTCGTAAACTGCTGTAGTAGGGATCTCTCTATGTTTTTGAAAGAGAGACGGTGTCGTGACTTTGATAGTATGGTAGACATAGCCGAGAGTTATACGGAGGCTCACGGTGTACACAGCCTTACAGCAGGTCCTCGTTATGGCAATAATGTGCCGCGTCCAGCGCAACCGGTATCTCAGCCTAGAGAGAAGCGAGAGGTTGAGCGCAGTCCGGGCGGTCAGACATTTAAGCCATCAGGAGGCATCAGATGTTATTTATGTAATGAACTGGGACATAAGGCGCGGGAATGTAAGACTAGTGCCCGGTCGAGGCCTAGGTCTTCCCCTCAAGTAGGGCGTGCTGCTGGCGATCAGCAGAGGTATAGGACTAATTTTAGCCCCCCGTATAACCCAAAACAGAAACCGGAGACTATGTCAATGGCAGTAGTCGAGGCGGAAACGGAGACAGTCGGTGCGGTGAAACCGAAAGGAGAAACTCCGAGTCAGTCGTTAGGATTTGCTGCCCAGACAGAAGGCGGAATCTCGTTACCTGTGTGTGAAGGGCTGGTGAATGGTAAGTCAGCGAGGGTGCTGCGGGATTCGGGATGTTCCTCGGCAGGAATACGTGAGTCGTACGTGGAGCCGAATCAGTTCACCGGACACCAGGTCGAGTGTAGGTTGTTCGACGGGTCTGTAAGACAATTTCCTACGGCTAGGATTAATGTGGACTGTGCGTACTTTGTCGGTACTATCGAGGCAATGGTGGTCGGGGATGCTGTATGTGATTTAGCGCTAGGTAACGTAGCGGGAGCGCGTGATCCGTATGATCCGGACCCGACGTGGAAGTCTGAGCGGTCCTCAGGCATAGTGTGTGACGGTGTAGAGTCACAAAAGGAGGTGTCGTCCGCGGTGGAGACACGGAGCGCTGCACGAGAGAAACAGATACCGACGCGTAGCTTGAATGTTGCAAGCCCAGTTGCCGATGTGAGTCCGGCCGAATTTTTGAAGGCGCAGGAGGAGGATGGGTCTTTAGCGCCGTATTGGAGGCTAGCTAGAGAGGCTAGAAATGATAGTCCATTTAGAATTGAGGACGGATATTTAGTTCGGGTTGTGAGTGATAAACGGGGAGATCAAGATGGATCTCGAGTGGTGGTACCTCAGACGTTACGGTACGACGTAATGAGGATGGGCCACGAAGCGGTTATGGCGGGCCATCAGGGCATAGACAAAACGCACGACCGCGTGAGAACTCAGTTTTTCTGGAAAGGGATGTATAATGACATTGCTGAGTTTTGCAAGTCCTGTCCCATTTGCCAGAAAACCATACCGAAAGGCAAGGTGCCTGGAGCTACGTTAGGCCAGATGCCATTAATTGATGAGCCCTGGCGTAGAATTTCGATGGATCTGGTTGGGCCGATCCATCCAGCGTCTGAGAGAGGTCACAGGTATATTCTGACCGTTATGGATTATGCCACTAGATATCCGGAGGCTGTTGCTTTAAAGAACATAGATCAGTCTCTGTGGCTGATGCGCTAGTTGATATTTATGCGCGGTTAGGAGTGCCGTCAGAGGTGCTTACTGACATGGGAACACAATTTACGTCAGACCTCATGCGAGAAGTTAGCCGTGTTTTGTCTGTAAGACAGCTCACCACTACTCCTTACCATCCTATGTGCAACGGAATGGTGGAGAGATTCAATGGAACGTTAAAGTTAATGTTGAAACGGATGTGCGAGGAAAGACCGCGAGATTGGGATCGGTACCTCAGCGCCGTGCTTTTTGCGTACCGAGAAGCGCCACATGAGAGCACAGGGTTCTCACCCTTTGAGTTGCTCTATGGTAGGATCGTTAGAGGACCGATGCGGATTCTAAGGGATCTGTGGACCAAGCGAGATACTAGCGTCGAGACTAAAACCACGTACCAATACGTCCTGGACCTACAAGACAAACTAAGCGACACATGCGCGTTAGCTAGAGAGGCGTTGAACAAATCAGCGAACAGACACAAACTGTTATATGATAGAGGTAAATGCACGCGCAGGTTTGAGGCCGGAGACGAAGTTTTGTTGTTACTCCCGACGGAGCGGAACAAATTAATGGTACAGTGGAAAGGCCCCTATACTATTGTAAACAGGGTTGGGGACTTAGACTATCGGATTAAGATTGGCGATAAGGTTAAAACCTTCCACGTGAATATGCTGAAACGGTACCATGCTAGAAACGAGCCCCAGCATATTCTGGCAGCGGTAGCCAAGGGCGCACCTGATTCTATACATGATCCTGACGGTGTAGACGGGGAAACAGAGCCTCCCGTGTTCGGAGAGTTAAACCCAGAAGGGATTGATGAGGATGCCCACATGTCGTTACCGTCGTATGCGCGCCGCCAGACTGAGCGAGATGTTCAGGTAAATGCTGACCTAGGCAAGTGTCAGCGCCGTGAAATACTCAGTCTGCTTAGGCAATATGGGGATGTATTCACAGATGTACCCAAGCTTACCAATGTTGTAGAATGTAGCATTAAACTCTCATCTGATGTACCTGTAAAAACTAGGCCCTATAGGGTGCCTTTTGAACTGCGAGAGACAATGGGAACAGAAATCCAGGAAATGTTAAACTTAGGCATTATTGAACAGTCAGATTCTAGCTATGCGTCCCCCTGTATCCTGCTTAGGAAACCTGACGGTAAGACTAGATTCGTGATAGACTACCGAAAGCTGAACCAATCAGTCGTGTTCGATCCTGAACCCATGCCGGATCCAGAAACACTTTTTGTCGAAGTCGCGAAAAGCCAGTATTTTACAAAGCTTGACCTGACGAAAGGTTACTGGCAGATCCCTGTTTCTGAGGAATCCAGGGATAAGACGGCCTTTGTTACACCCGATGGCCATTACCAATTTAGGGTTATGCCATTCGGCCTGATAACTGCCGGAGCGGTTTTCACCCGCATGATGCGGAAAATGTTCAGCGACATGCCGAATGTAGTATGTTATGTAGATGACGTGTTAATACACGCAGAGACTTGGGACGAGCACTTAAGAACTCTTAGAGAAGTGCTAGTTAGACTAGAATGTGCAAACTTAGCAGCTAAACCAGCTAAAACCTTCATAGGCTACCAGAGCCTAGAGTTTTTGGGACACCTTGTAGGCACGGGCAACTTGGCCACTAATCCAGTTTTGCTCAAGAGAATACAGAGCACTGATAGACCTAAGACAAAGAAGGCTTTGCCAGCATTCCTAGGCCTTACAGAGTACTATCGAAAATTCGTGCCAAACTATGCGGAAATAGCGGTGCCCTTGACTGATCTAACGCGTAAAGGTCAACCTAACAAACTAGACTGGAAACCCGTACACGAGAACGCGTACTGTTCTCTAAAGGCTAAACTGTCAGACCCTCCCATACTGAAGCTACCTGATTTCAGTAAACGATTTTATTTGAAATGTGATGCATCTGATGTGGGTATTGGCTGTATCCTGATGCAAAGACACGAGGGGATCATGCACCCAGTAGCTTATGCCAGTCGTAAACTATTGCCCAGGGAGAGAAATTACTCCACCATCGAGAAAGAGTCATTAGCAATTGTATGGTCTGTACAGAAATTTGAGATGTACCTGGCTTGTAGACCGTTCACCATTCAGACCGACCACAAACCATTAAAGTGTATTAGCAAATCAAAATGTGCTAATAAGAGAATAATGAGATGGGCACTGGTTCTACAAGAGTTTAGATTTGATATTGAAGCAGTGTCAGGTAAACTAAACCATGGACCTGATTTTCTTAGCAGACTGCCTGAGTGTTAGGATGTAATGAGCTTAATGTCTAGCCAGGTAAGTCTAAACATGTACAGGATTTTGCCCTGTGTCATAGACCGTGGGCATGTACTAATGACAACTTGTTACATGACTTTTATGTATTGCTATATGTAAATATGTTTAGCTGGTCCCTGTGAGATAGAACGATACGATGTATCGAGAAAATACCGTGTATTTTCTTTAAAAGGAGGGGGTGATGTCACCAGACAATAGGTGACAATATGTACGGTGTTTTGTATCATAGTTTAACGAAGTCTGTTCTCTATTGATATTGACGTGAAGCGTCATCCTAAAGCGTTGACAGGTCTTGATTGTATATATATATATTGTGTATTCTTGTATGAAATCCCATCGGCTATCAGCTGATTTATCCGTGTCACGCATCGTGTGTGGGTCGCCATGGTGACGCTAACAGTCAAACTAGGTCACATATATCCTTATATGGGACACTTGAGAAATAAGCCAATCAGAGAACCGGATTGCCGTACACAGTGAACAGGCGATTGTGACGTCAGACTTCAAGAAGAGACGCTGAACGTTGGTTCAGTTGGGTCTTGAAGCTTGAGGTGGCAGCACGCACGCACGAACATTGAAACGCCAGGAACGGCATAGAAGCAAGCTTCTACATGAGGCAAAGACCCAGCTCATGAGAACTCAGCCGTGCTGCCGACAGAGCTTCGTATTGGCGATAAAGTGAAAGAGCGCTCGTCACCTGCCGGCCTAGTTCAGCTTGACCTAAATACATAACCGCCGTAAGCCGTGAAACCATTACTACACGAGCAAGGTCAAGGACTCTAAGCTCTACGTAAACAAAGAGCGCTATTGCATTCATGTGAACGTAAACCTACCCGGGTCGCTGACAAGCAAGATCAGTTGAAGATCGCTAAACTCAGAAAGACTAGATCTATATGGGGCTAACCATACGCTAGATTCTACACAAAACAGTAACCAGAGATCTCTGAAGGAACTGGACTTTATGGTTTTTTTATACAAACCATGGACTCAGTAAATATCCTGTAATTTTAATGTGAAGAACGGTCGTATTGACACATCAACGCACACACTCACATTTGTGTCTCTGTAAGTATTGTCTTGAATTATATTTGTGAATTTAACCTGATGTCTCATAGTTTCTATTGATCTGGGTGTATGATTGTCTGGTATTTTAATACACGTCCTTAAAAGAACCTGGAAATGTCACCTGTAATGGCCGGGATCTAATTTCTTGATGAGTGAAATCAAGTGGCGAGCGTAAACCCATCGTATGGTTTTATAGGATATATCCGTTGTAAAGTTTTCACGTTAAGTTAGGGGTGACAGTGAGTAATGCTAGTTCTGTGATACCTGAACATCATTACTGGTTTGATATAAACCCAGATTAGAGTGAAAATTTTTGATGCTGTTAGATACGCCCTGGTTTAATTTTTTCTACACTGGTTTGTGATTGGTCACGTGGTAGGGTCTCTCTTGACAGGTAAGTTTACCCCTCCCGATTGGCATGGTAATCATAGGTGCATGATGTTTATTGATATCATGTTATCCATCCGTCCATCCGTCTGACCCTTCGTCCGACCTTCCGTCCGTCCGTATATGTAGATTTTGATGCGTAGAGCTACCGTAGTGTAATTGTACGGATACCGCCGGTTCGTTAGGTTGGCTTTAACAGTACATATTTACAGTTTTTTAAGAGCGGATATTACTAGATAATGGTATCTTACTAGGTTAAAGCTTTACCATGGAGTCGTTAGATTTTCTTTTATATGCGGACAGGCCTTGGGCGTTAAGGACCAGGCTTTACAAGATTATGTTGAGGCTAGACGGCGTGCGGATGAGGAACGTGAGGAAAGAGCTAGGCAACGTGAAATAGAGAGTGAACAGCGGGAATTAGAGCGCGAGCGAGAGGCTAGAGCCCACAAATTAGATTTTCTAAGGTTAAAGTCTGACTCTGGGGTTAAGGAGGAGAGAAGTAGGGATGTATTCCCGAAAATCCAGCTTCCACCTTTTGATGAGGCTCACGATCAGCTAGATGCGTTTCTTGAGCGATTTGAACGGTTAGCTGTATGCCAAGACTATGATAGGGAGAATTGGGCGTTGCACCTGAGTCCGTTACTGCGGGATAAGGCGCTAGGGACTTACAAACGGTTATCGGCCATGGATTACGATAAGTTAAAGATAGCCTTGTTAAAGCGATACCAAATGACCGAAGAGGGTTATCGACACAAGTTTCGGACTTGTAGGCCTGAGCGAGGCGAAACGCCGAGTCAGTTTGCGGTGAGACTAAGTGGATACCTAGACCATTGGATAGGGATGGCAGGGGTCGGAGGTGACTACGACGGGGTAGTTAACCTGTTGATGTGCGAGCAGTACGTAAACTGCTGTAGTAGGGGTCTCTCTATGTTTTTGAAAGAAAGACTGTGTCGTGACTTTGATAGTATGGTAGACTTAGCCGAGAGTTATACGGAGGCTCACGGTGTACACAGCCTTACAGCAGGTCCTCGTTATGGCAACAATGTGCCGCGTCCAGCGCAACCGGTATCTCAGCATAGAGAGAAGCGAGAGGTTGAGCGCAGTCCGGGCGGTCAGACATTTAAGCCAGAAGGAGGCATCAGATGTTACTTATGTAATGAACTGGGACATAAGGCGCGGGAATGTAAGACTAGTGCCCGGTCGAGGCCTAGGTCTTCCCCTAAAGTAGGGCGTGCTGCTTGTGATCAGCAGAGGTATAGGACTAATTTTAGCCCCCCGAATAACCCAAAACAGAAGCCTGAGACTATGTCAATGGCAGTTGTCGAGGCGGAAACTGAGACAGTCGGTGCGGTGAAACTGGAAGTAGAGAGTCCGAGTCAGTCATCAGGATTTGCTGCCCAGACAGAAGGCGGAAACTCGTTACCTGTGTGTGAAGGGCTGGTGAATGGTAAGTCAGCGAGGGTGCTGCGGGATTCGGGATGTTCCTCAGCAGGAATACATGAATCGGACGTCGTGCCGAATCAGTTCACCGGACACCATGTCGAGTGTAGGTTGTTCGACGGGTCTGTAAGACAATTTCCTACGGCTAGGAATAATGTGGACTGTGCGTACTTTGACGGTACTATCGAGGCAATGGTGGTCGGGGATGCTGTATGTGATTTAGCGCTAGGTAACGATGCAGGAGCGCGTGATCCGTATGATCCGGACCCTACGTGGAAGTCTGAGCGGTCCTCAGGCATAGTGTGTGACGGTGTAGAGTCACAAAAGGAGGTGTCGTCCGCGGTGGAGACAAGGAGCGCTGCACGTGAGAAACAGATACCGACGCGTAGCTTGAATGTTGCAAGCCCAGTTGCCGATGTGAGTCCGGCCGAATTTTTGAAGGCGCAGGAGGAGGATCAGTCTTTAGCGCCGTATTGGAGGCTAGCTAGAGAGGCTAGAAATGATAGTCCATTTAGAATAGAGGACGGATATTTAGTTCGGGTTGTGAGTGATAAACGGGGAGATCAAGATGGATCTCGAGTGGTGGTACCACAGACGTTACGGTACGACGTCATGAGGATGGGCCACGAAGCGGTTATGGCGGGCCATCAGGGCATAGACAAAACGCACAACCGCGTGAGAACTCAGTTTTTCTGGAAAGGGATGTTTAATGACATTGCTGAGTTTTGCAAGTCCTGTCCCATTAGCCAGAAAACCATACCGAAAGGCAAGGTGCCAAAAGCTACGTTAGGCCAGATGCCATTAATTGATGAGCCCTGGCGTAGAATTTCGATGGATCTGGTTGGGCCGATCCATCCAGCGTCGGAGAGAGGTCACAGGTATATTCTGACCGTTATGGATTATGCCACTAGATATCCGGAGGCTGTTGCTTTAAAGAACATAGATACTGTCTCTGTGGCTGATGCGCTAGTTGATATTTATGCGCGGATAGGAGTGCCGTCAGAGGTGCTTACCGACCTGGGAACACAATTTACGTCAGACCTCATGCGAGAAGTTAGCCGTGTTTTTTTTCTGTAAGACAGCTCACCACTACTCCTTACCATCCTATGTGCAACGGAATGGTGGAGAGATTTAATGGCACGTTAAAGTTAATGTTGAAACGGATGTGCGAGGAAAGACCGCGAGATTGGGATCGGTACCTCAGCGCCGTGCTTTTTGCGTACCGAGAAGCGCCACATGAGAGCACAGGGTTATCACCTTTTGAGTTGCTCTATGGTAGGATCGTTAGAGGACCGATGCGGATTCTTAGGGATCTGTGGACCAAGCGAGATACTAGCGTCGAGACTAAAACCACGTACCAATACGTCCTGGACCTACAAGACAAACTAAGCGACACATGCGCGTTAGCTAGAGAGGCGTTGAACAAATCAGCGAACAGACACAAACTGTTATATGATAGAGGTAAATGCACGCGCAGGTTTGAGGCCGGAGACGAAGTTTTGTTGTTACTCCCGACGGAGTGGAACAAATTAATGGTACAGTGGAAAGGCCCATATACTATTGTAAACAGGGTGGGGGACTTAGACTATCGGATTAAGATTGGCGATAAGGCTAAAACCTTCCACGTGAATATGCTGAAACGGTACCATGCTAGGAACGAGCCCCAGCATATTCTGGCAGCGGTAGCCAAGGGCGCACCTGATTCCATACTTGATCCTGACGGCGTAGACGGTGAAAGAGAGCCTCCCGTGTTCGGAGAGTTAAACCCAGAAGGGATTGATGAGGATGCCCAAATGTCCTTACCGTCGTATGCGCGCCGCCAGACTGAGCGAGATGTTCAGGTAAATGCCGACCTAAGCAAGCGTCAGTTCCGTGAAATACTCAGTCTGCTTGGGCAATATGGGGATGTATTCACATTTGTACCCAAGCTCACCAATGTTGTAGAATGTAGCATTAAACTCTCATCTGATGTACCTGTAAAAACTAGGCCCTATAGGGTGCTTTTTGAACTGCGAGAGACAATGCGAACAGAAATCCATGAAATGTTAAACTTAGGCATTATTGAACAGTCAGATTCTAGCTATGCGTCCCCCTGTATCCTGCTTAGGAAACCTGACGGTAAGACTAGATTCGTGATAGACTACCGAAAGCTGAACCATTCAGTCGTGTTCGATCCTGAACCCATGCCGGATCCGGAAACACTTTTTGTCGAAGTCGCAAAAAGCAAGTATTTTACAAAGCTTGACCTGACGAAAGGTTACTGGCAGATCCCTGTTTCTGAAGAATCCAGGGTTAAGACGGCCTTTGTTACACCCGATGGCCATTACCAATTTAGGGTTATGCCATTCGGCCTGGTTACTGCCGGAGCGGTTTTCCCCCGCATGATGCGGAAAATGTTCAACGACATGCCGAACGTAGTGTGTTATGTAGATGACGTGATAATACACACAGAGACTTGGGACGAGCACTTAAGAACTCTTAGAGAAGTGCTAGTTAGACTAGAATGTGCAAACTTAACAGCTAAACCAGCTAAAACCTTCATAGGCTACCAGAGCTTAGAGTTTTTGGGACACCTTGTAGTCACGGGCAACTTGGCCACTAATCCGGTTTTGCTCAAGAGAATACAGAGCACTGATAGACCTAAGACAAAGAAGGCTTTGCCAGCATTCCTAGGTCTTACAGGGTACTATCGAAAATTCGTGCCAAACTATGCAGAAATAGTGGTGCACTTGACTGATCTAACGCGGAAAGGTCAACCTAACAAACTAGACTGGAAACCCGTACACGAGAACGCGTACTGTTCTCTAAAGGTTTAACTGTCAGACCCTCCCATACTGAAGCTACCTGATTTCAGTAAACGATTTTATTTGAAATGTGGTGCATCTGATGTGGGTATTGGCTGTATCCTGATGCTAAGACACGAGGGGATCATGCACCCAGTAGCTTATACCAGTCGTAAACTATTGCCCAGGGAGAAAAATTACTCCACCATCGAGACACAGTTATTAGCAATTGTATGGTCTGTACAGAAATTTGAGATGTACCTGGCTTGTAGACCGTTCACCATTAAGACCGACCACAAACTATTAAAGTGTATTATCAAATCAAAATGTGCTAATAAGAGAGCAATGAGATGGGCACTGGTTCTACAAGAGTTTAGATTTAATATTGAAGCAGTGTCAGGTAAACTAAACCATGGACCTGATTTTCTTAGCAGACTGCCTGAGTGTTAGGATGTAATGAGCTATAATGTTTAGCCAGTTAAGTCTCATCATGTACAGGATTTTGCCCTGTGTCATAGACCGTGGGCATGTACTGATAACAACTTGTTACATGACCCTTATGTATTGCTATGTATTGCTATATGTAAATATGTTTACCTGGACCCTGTGAGATAGAACAATACGTTGTATCGAGAAAATACTGTGTATTTTCTTTAAAAGGAGGGGGTGATGTCACCAGAAAATCGGTGACAATATGTACGGTGTTTTGTATCATAGTTTAACGATTTCTGTTCTCTATTGATATTGACGTGAAGCGTCATCCTAAAGCGTTGACAGGTCTTGATTGTATATATATATTGTGTATTCTTGTATGAAATCCCATCGGCTATCAGCTGATTTATCTGTGTCACGCATTGCGTGTATTACTTCTGGTATGTGGGTCGCCATGGTGACGCTAGCAGTCATACTAGATCATATATATTCTCATAAGGGACACTTGAGCCATAAGCCAATCAGAGAACCGGATCGCCGTACACAGTGCACAGGCGATTGTGACGTGAGGGTTCAGGGGGAGACGCGGGACGCTGCGAGGAGGTGGGGTCTGGATGCTTGAAGAGGCAGCACGCACGCACGGCAGAAGGAACATTGAAACGCTTAAACCCGCCAGGAACGGCATAGAAGCAAGCTTCTACATGAGGCAAGGGCCCAGCTCACGACATAGCATCGGATTGGCGGTAAAGTAAGTGCGCACGCATCACCTGCCGGCCTAGTTCAGCTTGACCTAGATACATAATCGCTGTAAGCCTTGAAACAATTGATACACGAGTAAGGTCAAGGACTCTAAGCTCATATTTAAACAAAGAGAGCTATTACCATTCATGTGAAAGTAAACCTACACAGGTCGCTGTCAAGCAAGATCAGTTGAAGATCGCTAAACTCAGAAAGACTATATGGTGCTATTCATACGCTAGATTCTACACAAAACAGTAACCAGAGATCTCTGAAGGAACTGGACTTTATTGTTTTTATACAAACCATGGACTCAGTAAATATTCTGTATTTTTAATGTGAAGGACTGTCGTATTGACACATCAACGCACACACACTCACATCTACGTCTCTGTATGTATTGTCTTGAATTATATTTGTGAATTTAACCTGATGTCTCATAGTTTCTATTGATCTGGGTGTATATGATTGTCTGGTATTTTTATACACGTCCTTAAAAGAACCTGGAAATGTCACCTGTAATGACCGGGATCTAATTTCTTGATTAGTGAAATCCAGTGGCGAGCGTAAACCCATCCTATTGTTTTAAAGGTTATATCCGTTGTAAAGTTATCACGTTAAGTCAGGGGTGACTGAAGGGTTGGCGCAGATGTGTCAGCAGATCAACTCCACCCCCCCCCCCCCCCCCCCATACATCTATGAGAGATTCCTGTTCGGTTTCTTTATCCTTCTCATTCTGCTACTTACCTCGTGTTATTTACAATACTTTGTGTTATTCTGAAATAGAAAACTGTGATAACCAGGGCTTAGATCTGAATGAAGTGGTTGGCCCTGAAAAGGGCCTTGTTAGGCATGCAGTTGCTTTGAATAAAACATCACTGGTTTACTTCTTGGGTGCTTTCTTATCTGCTGGTTCCTTGGCCTTCTTTGCTGCTGGTGTCTTGGTCTTCTTGCGGGATTTCGTTGCATCTGGCTTCTTGGTTTTCTTGGAAGCAGATTTCTTGGCTGCTTTCTTGGGGCGACCTGTTTTTTTTTTTATTTGCCTCCTTTGGTTTCTCAGCCTTAGCAGCCTGGCTCAGACGGAAGGAGCCGGCAGCACCAGTTCCTTTGACCTTGACCAGCTTACTCTCAGGAACAGCCTTCTTCAAGAAGCGGCGGATAAATGGAGCCAGTTTGGCGGCGTCAGTCTTTTAGTTGGCGCCCATGCATTTCATATTTGCGGCCAGAGATGAACCCTTGCGTTCCTTCAAAGATTTGATGGCAACAACAATCATATGGTAGCCACTGGTTGGCGTGTTCGCTAAGCCTTTTCATAGGCTTAGCAGACTTCTTTTAGCCTTAGATTTGGCAGCAGCAGCGTCAGGCTTATTGATGAGTAGAAAGCGGTCTCTAAAGCCCAAAACAGACTAACGCGCGCGTCACGCGCGCGGCAAGCGTCACGCGTGCGCCACGCGGCAAATTCAAAACACACTAACGCGGCTACAACGCGCACGACACGCGTCAGATTGGAAGGTATTAACCGAGCAACTATTGCATTTTTTTTGTTTATCTTTGTAAAAATAGTAATTTCGATAATCAGCGTTGGATAACTTGTATACAAATATATATGTTTTGTGACCTGTTCTAAATATGACCGAACTCAGTCACTATTATGAACGATATTTATATATCTGTGTTGCTTTGTTTCATATTTTCTATCCAGACACAAATGAATAATTATAGTTCAATGAATTATAACAAACGTTTCACCCGGAGTTTTATATAGAATTTGAGTGCTGGGGAGGGAAACCCTCTATTTATTTATGTCATTATCAGGAATCCCCACGCGGCTAGCGCGCGTCACGCGTCAAAAATCGCTCCAGGAGCGATAGCTGACGCTTGACGCTTGACGCGCGCCACGTTAATCTGTTTTGTCATTGATAGATAGAGTGGAGAGATTTTTCCAGATTTGACGCTTGACGCGTGACGCGCGCGTTAGTGTGTTTTGGGCTTAAATCATCACTTATAAACAAATTTTAAAACTGGATATTTATAGACTCAGTGACCGTGAGTGAGAACCTGAACGAAACACGCCACATGAAATAGACAATTAAGCGCTCAGGTATACGGCATGTTTCACTCAAACCTCTGTTTTTTGTCATCTTTAATATTCTTTATTACAAACTCGTCATGTTAAATATCGCTTCCAAATTTTCACATATTTAAACTTGACCTTTCCAAATTTCATTTGAGGTGGGGATTATATACATAGGTTTATTAAATGTAAAATATTTAAACACAAACTTGAAACTTTGCCTGTAATTGGCATATTTAATTAATTCTTATCAATATTTATCTTCTTCTGACTGAAGATTTTTTGCTTTATCGAGAAGCTACATGTGGCTGTAGACGTGTAGTTAGGGACTTCAGTCCTGCGCGATCCTTAAGCTTTCTTATTAGGCATAAAATACTCCTTGACAAAGCTCTTTTTAATATCAAAATGTGATGATGAAATTTTATAAAAAACACACCGAGTCTGAATTACCACAATCCCACTCTATGCGCCAAATCATTTGTATACCATATGAACATTAAACACATAAGAACACTGATATTTAGCTTTCAATTAATTTTACACATGCAATTCAAAATAACCTTATAATGTTTCGTCCAAATTGATATATCCGTATACAAACTATATGAGAGAGAGAGAGAGACAGAGAGAGAGAGAGAGACTTGCATTTGGACACCGTATGGTGGACAGTATTCCAGTCCGTCGTGGTTTGTGTGTATTTATTCATTTGTATTGTCTTTATATAAATAGAGAAGCCAGGTGTTTTTTTTTTTCGTAAAATGTAAAACTGTGCATGACTGGCAAAAGACATGTTTGAAAGGTCAAACGCACTATACGTGTATAATATGGCGTCAAGCATTAATGTAATATAATCAGACACGGTGATACTTCAAAACAAACACCGTGTGCTCAGACAGCTAGAGTGACGACTTTTACTCGTTTACTTAACAGCTGATGGCAGGTATGACTCATTTAATGATGTACCTAATATATAATCACAGTGATGTGGTAAGTGTACACCGTACTCAAATTAAAGCCCCCCCCCCCCCCCCCCCCCGCGCCGACTATTCTATTTTATACTGTTTTCGGAAAAGTCTGTTTTTATTTTATATTATGAAAGTTTTCACAAGCTTATTTTAAAAAAATAATGAATTTCAAACAGTTTTTTTTTCCAGATATTATGGGGGGGGGGGGGGGTGCAAAAAAAGATATATATTACATTATATTCCATTATCTACAAATTATAGTTAGAATTTAATGTATAAAATAATTGGTGCATTGAATCAAAACCAGTCAGTAATCTGTACAAACTACTTTCATAGCCAACAGAGGACCGAACGCGTGCTCAATTTCACGTGCTGCTAAAATAATGATAAAAATATCCTGTTTTGATGTTCTGATCCACGCCTTGAAGCGTACATGGTCAGAAACTGAAATACGTTTTATTAAACTTGCCAATCTTTGAAATGTACAAGCTCCGAAATTGACAACAAACAACCGGCGCTCCAGGGCAGCTTGAAATGGACATTCTGTGGTGAGTCAGGCGCGTACTGAATGAAAGCAAACTAGAAATTAGAATGAGGTTGTCTTTGCAATGCAAAAACAGATATATGTCTCCTCTCCCTATCGGCCTCAAATCTCCAAATTTAAGGAAAAAAACACGGCCTATTTCACAGCAATCACAAATAATTTTTATTCTGGCTAATATGGCCTTGAGGATAAAATGTAAGGTCACCAGTTTTTTTACCAGATATTTCAAAAGTTACGGGGTTCACAAAAAAAATCTATTTCGGTCTTTTAAGCCTTGTTGATGAAGGCCAGGGTCACCGAGATATTGGTAGAAACAATTTAAATTTCAAATTTCTTGAAAAAAATGTTGAGTTGTTGAAAAGTTATCGCGTTCACAAGAAATAACACACACGACGCCGACAGACCGAACACTTGATATATCCTCCATAGTAATAGAAATATACCGAATATTAATAAAATGATACATCATTGAATATATTAAAAGTGTTATTATTTATGCTGATTAAAAGAAAATTTATAGTGAACTCTGATCAAACCGGGGGGGGGGGGGCTGATATTATATCTCAAAATTCATAAGTTATACAGGCCGTGGGAACTAAGTGCTGCCTAGAATGGCACTTGGAAGAGGCAGAACAATGTCCCACTAGATCCACCTCTAAATAAACACCGACGTTTAATGTGATCTAACCGGTCTATTCCCCACCCCACAACAACGTAAAGGATCCACCCCTATATATACACCAACGTCTAATGTGATTTACCAACACCAAAACGTATAGCAAAATGCAATCAAGTAGAACATACAGACACTGGCTAAAACATAACCTCCCCGGCATATTTATTTAAAAATACTATGAAGGGGCAGGGCCTTGTTTGATGTATCTTTTGTACTGGCTGTAACCAGCTATATCAATATTTCTGAAAGTTTAGATTGACCAGGTAGATGTATTTACCATAATATTAATTTATATAATGTAAATATTTTATTAGTTACATTGGAAACTAGAGTGTTTAGCACAAACTGAAACTTTACAGAATCTTTAAAAAAAAAATCAATATTAAATTCCATCAATTCCAAAAGTCCCTTTCCCCTTTTAGGGAATAGGAGCTTTAATTTGTATGAGCAGTCACTAATATACTAAATATCTAACTTCGTTATAATGTATCTATATAATATATATATAAGATATTCAGAAACTTTGTATGCTATTCAAAAACTAGTCAAAAATGCATTTACAGTAATACAATATTTTTAATTACTTTTTAACATGAACATGTAGACAGAATACAAAGCGAACATTTGATTATTAAAAGATGACTGATTATAAAAAAAATCTAAACTTATAACTCTACATCGAAAAAACAACAAATTTGATGGTGTATATTTGCTCGTATGATTGTGTATTTATGTGATGTGTCAATAATATTACTGGTGTCATCTGAAAAAGAACTAAAGCTGTCTGAAAATGAATCTAAGGAAATTGTACTGATGTTAACTGTGTTATCACTTATTAAATCGTTATTAAAAGAATAAAAACTAAAATTATTTGAAGGTGTGCTTTCTGTGTTTACTGTCCAAATGCTTGTTGTAGATGATCGTAAGCTGTGTGGGTCTTTTTCTCTTGCTATAAGTAGTTGTTCTGTTGTCTTCTTGTTTGTGATCTTGTCTTGATTAGTCTCTTGTTTGTTCTGTGTTTTCTTGAGCTGTTTCTTTTGGTTTTTCTTGTGATGTTTTTGTTTTGTTTTCTTGTCTTCATTCTTTGTACGACTGCTCTTTGATTTCTTTTTTGAGTTTTTGTAAGCTGATAATACTGAAATAAAATGAAAATAAAGGGTATCATAATATAATTCATAAAGAGGATTTATGATCACATTTTGCATTTTTATAACATTATTATTATACTAAACTATTGTGATATGAAGGTGAATAGATAATATTTTCCTAATAATTAAGTAAGTAGACTGTTTTAGTATCAATAGATATATTTCGTGATTCATCAAAATTTGTGTTTGATCTAACAGAACTTGAAATATGCTCAGTTTAATGTGTTTCATGGAATGTCAAATCCTTAATAATCTGTCTTTATACAAAAGTATAAGAATAGTTACAAATGGTGACATTTATTTGCATGTTCAGATAAAAAATGGTTATGTTTGATTAGTTATTTAGATTATATCGTTCATCCCTCCGTCAGGTGAGCATGATTTAAATCCTTCTGTACTGCAGCTATATCTACAGGTAAAAATATAAATGAATCATTGACTGTACTCACGTGTTACTTTCGCTAGCCAAATGACCATCCCGGTCAAGTAAGAAGTAAGTTTTGCCATCTGTAACGAAAATTTAAAAAATATATTATAACTTCTCAGGATGTTTACATGAGTGTTTTATTTTTAAATATTAAGTTCATTGGTTAGCATTTCATGGTAAATTAAGTATGGTAATTATCCCAGTAATCAGTATTGAATATTCAAATTGATAATTAATTCCTCCAATACTCGCAATAGATCAAATTTAACTTTCATGCACCACCAAACATTTATCTCACAGTTATTCTGTTTAAATTGAATCGAAGTAGATATCGGAGTAAAAATTAGGTATAAATCCCCCCTAATATTTTACGAACTGTTTTAATAACATAATTACTAGAGGCATAACGTATCATAAATTAATTACTAGTAAAAACTTATAGTATTGTTTAACTAATATTTATAGTACAAAATCCTGTTTCAATGACTGTACAACTAGTACTACTAATAGTTATACTAGTAATAGTGTACTATTATATACTAGTTACTACTAAGTAAATTAGCCTATATTATATAATAAAGAAAACAAAGTCAGACGGAAAACCAGAACTTACCGTTGTATAGGTCGTGTGTTGTTCTTTCACGTCTTGTTTGTTAGATAATTCTCGTGCAAATGACGTGAATCGTTAGTAACCGGGTTTATATACCCAAAACATTCGAAATATATGACAACCACGTCGTATTTTATATCATTTCCGGTCAGATTTCTCTCTATATTTTTAAACTTGTCACTGTCAGCCAATGAGTGTGCGAGTTACGTGGATGTCAGAGTCATGACAACGATGCTTTGTCGAACATCATGTACCGGGTGACCTGACCGCCTGTTGCACTGTGTGACCTGCTGTAACAAACTGATACTTTGTAGTGCCACCAAATACTGACCTAGTTATATATGTTTATGTGTATAAGCATTACCACGAGAATCAGACCAAAGCATTAATGAAGAGATTAATGTGCACATCAAAATGAGTTATCTGTGTCCTCTGAATAAGGATTATCAATGTTTCTATGACATTAATTAAACATCCTTTTAAGATGCCGCAGTGACGTGTATACATCTTTGGGCAAGTCAGTTTTACCTTGAACGGAAAGAAGATAATGTTTTAATGTTAAAAAGTGAGGCAGCCGTGCTTTTATAAATTTCAGTTTCACTTTCAAAAAAACATAAAACTTTATTCAGGATTGATCTTTGACATTATATTTAATTTATAAAAAGAGGGCCGGGGGTTATTGTATTGTATGCCCCCGTGGTTGAAAAAAAATGCACCTATTATGACTAAATTATGCTATATACAAGAAATAAGGTTAAATCAATGATTATAGTACTAATATGACTATTAGGGCGTTATTGTATTGTATGCCCCCGTGGTTGAAAAAAAAAATGCACCTATTATGACTAAATTATGCTATATACAAGAAATAAGGTTAAATCAATGATTATATTACTAATATGACTACTTATACAGTACTACAGTTTCAATACCACTACTACTACTACCCACTACTACTACAATAATGATAATCATTGCTATTTTTATATGGTAAGATACATTTGAAACATATTTCTGAATACAATAAAAAATGGATACAATATAATATTTACTTGGTCCGGAAAGGATTTATCCTGAATTTATAAAAAAAAATAAATAAATAGTGTCAGAACCTGAAACTGACAAGGTGATTGGTATGCTAAATGCACATATCATGATAACTCGCTAGATCTGAGCGAGATCTTTCAGTTTACGTCAGGCATTATCAACTGCACGTGAGGTGTATTTGTTCATTGACTGGTTGAGGTCAGGGAGTGCCGTGGGTGTGGTAAATTTTCGCGATTTATACTTTTTCAGTGTTTCACGTGGGTTTCATTTTCGTGTTTTCACCATACAGTAACCTACACGGAGTATATTTATTGATACAGTACATTGTATTTGATACGCGCGCCACACCTTCAACAATTTGACCTAGATTCATGAGAACATACAACAATTGGGATAATCACCATGTTCAGATTAGGTAAATAATATAAAAAGTTAGATATTTTTGCCTCTGCCTAGAGGGTATGCATTCATCCCCGTTCGTATGTGTGTTTGGTCACATATGGGCGCAATACGCGTGTCCAGAGATTCATGCTCTCTCAAGTAAGGGGGGTTGAGTAGCTTTGGGATTGTTTCTGAATGTATTAAATAAAAAAAAAACTATTTCAGAAATGGATAAAATAACAAAACTGCTGATAATACGATATGATTCACCCACTTCCACGACACTGTGGTACTCCGCCAATAAACTCTCAAATAAAAAAAAATTTATGCAGGTTTTATAGATTAGAATAATATAGTGAAAACAGTTTTACTTCTTTACTAAAAATTTACTTCAGTCGCGATTACCTGAAAAACACTGAAAAATACCTAAAAAAATCCCCGTCCTAAGAAAATGGTTTATTATTATTGAAACTACATATTCAGAAAATGGGGGGTTGAATGTGGTATATACCTCGTCATAATTGCCCATGTGTGTGTGGGGGGGGGGGGAGAGGTCGAAGACCCTTGTTGCGAATGGAAATTGCGACCCTGTGTTCACATCTAAACTCGCGCAGACATGAACAGAACCTCATGAAATTTCCAGGGCATTTTGTGAATGGTCCTGTCTTGGCTCCGGAACATGATCCGGATTCAGAAACGTCAACAACGAATAATCACACATGTACAGTCGCTTATGCAAGAATGAACCCGGGATTATAGGCGGAATAAGTGGATGCACACATGGTTTTGGGAACACCCCCTCCCCCCGCCCCACCAACACACGTGGCGGAGGCTATGCATTCCTTAGAGTGCAGATTTCTACTTGTTTATAGTATAAAGCTTAAGACAATTGACGCAACAGGCTTGGATACCGCAAATGAGATGTACAAGGATGAGTGTGAAGCGAGGAGGGTGTTGGTAGGGGGACCCTCAGGAGCAGATAAAGTGATAAAGGGGAAACAGCAGCGGCACCTAGTGGCAGAGGGTGGGACCTGCAGAGAGAGAAGGAGGGGAAGGGGGAGTGATGAAGGGAACTTGCTGAACAGATACCAAGTGAAGCGAGGACGGGTGTTGGTAGAGGGACACTCAGGGACAGGAAAAATGAAAAAGGAGAGACAACAGCGACACCTAGTGGCAGAGGGAGGGACCGGGGAGAGCTAACTTAATTCAGTCCACCCGTCAGAAGCTGAAAGAAACAGCTGCAGGGTGACTGATGCTGACAGCGTCATCTATGTTAACCACCCCCCCCCCCCCCAAAAAAAAAAAATAAATAAATAAAAAATGAGAATAAATAAACGACCCCCCGAGGAGGCCAAGGTTACGTGACGTCACACGGTTCTTTATTTATTTATTTTTTTCTTTTGGGGGTGGGGGTGGGGGAGGGGAGGTATTTATGGATTTATTAATTATCTAAGGTTTTTAATGATCGTCAAATGGACGGTCAAAGGGGATGGTTTAGTTAACTTGTTTGGGGGGGGGGGGGGGGGGAGACTGTTTGATTTTTCAGTGTTGTTCATTCACTTTTTCTTTCATCCTTTTTCTCTCTCGTGAATACAATCTGTATGTACATACATTCTTTTTCATTCACCACACTGCAGTCATTTTAGGCGTATGGCTGTGCCACGTTTGTCGTATATCAGGGTTCCGTTTATGGGCGGGCCCTACGGCCTCAGCCAACATTTTTTAAAGGCCCATTGAACTGTTGCCATATATATATATATATATATATATTGTTAAGGAACCTAATATAAACAGATCACGTATGCGTGATGAACATAAATTTTGTAATGGAGGAAAAAAAATCAAATTCTGTAACACTAGGCAGCGTGAAAAGTCTAGGAGAATGAATATCAGTGTTTTTTTGTTACCAAATAACCATAATTTATTCTTAAAACAACCCTAACATTACAATACACTAAATCAATACAATTACACAGTACAAAAACAGTCAGTAAATTAATATAATCACACAGCCTGATAAACAAAGTGCACAGTACCTGGATACCACCACTGTCACAGCGACAAGTCCTTTAAAGCATATCATTCAGATGAACAGTTCACACAAATCCTCTCAGCGTATAACAGTCCAGTTCATTCACAAAGTCAATCCGCCTTAATCCCAAAGTGAAGTTCCTGTCAAAATCCCGAAAGCAAACTGAAGACTATATAAAGATCCCTTACAAATCCAGAAGAAAATTTATAATTGCCGCATTTATCGGAATAGGTCCCAAAAACTGACTTACACGCTTCTGTGTCCGCTGGCATATTCTCTCTCTCTCTCTCGGCTCTAAAACACAGCCCCTATTTATAGCTTCTCATCTCAAGCCGAGAACTTTCAATTTCTCGAACAATCCAAAGAATCTAACATGATACATAGTACAGGAAACATCTAGAACAACATCGCTGTGTCTCTATATACCAGGGCCCACACGTGAGCCGGGCCGGCTCGGCCAGGCGAGAAAGCCCCAGACTAGCATGACATCGAGAGTTCAACCAGTACGGATTAAACTGAGAATGCAACACCCGGCCAGGCGAGGCCGCTACAGCACGAGTTACGCCCGTGTCACACAATAAAAAATACATCTGTAACAATAAATGTGTGTGTGTGTGTGTGTAAGTGTGTGACTTGTAAATTACTTTTGGCTTACCTTAAGCCATTGCCAACGTATGCCTTGCACCAAGAGCATCTCTGCAAACTGACTTCTTTTAGATAGGTGGTCCAAAAAAACCCAGCACTACTCAATCTTGTCTATGGACATCCAAAAATTTTCATTAAAATAATCCCTGGATCTAATGTAGTTTGCCCCTCGCTGAATCATTTTTTTTTTTTTTTTTCTTCTTTAATCATGGAACCGGAATCTGTGCTTTCACCTCTAGCTGCAGATTGAACCATAACCCGACATATCTACGAAGACATGTCTAATCGGACCTTGGGAAAAACTCCGCTGTCGAGTGACATCTGACTTTGTTTTGCCGCGCGAAATTGTCTATACCCGCATGCGACGACCCGTTTGGAAAGGGGCTTTCTGTATGCTGGTCCCTGTGGGCGTCTCGCGCGGTTGATAATCCGTACGTATACGGAACGGCATGCACCCTGAACCATCCTCATCCTAAACAAAAAAAAAAAGTCCACAAATCAGCGACAAATGGTGCCACGTTTTAGTGTGCGCTTTCTCGTCCGAGACAAGTTGCTGAAGTGATATTCACTCTGAACATTTGGAAATTCTCTTCAGCTTGTGTTCATGATTACTGAGATGATATTAAAAAATAATTATAACATAGACATATTGTGGCCCCATAATTTATGGCGAAAAAATCTGATGTGACATACTTATGTGGGGTATTAAATATAATGTTAAAAAGCTATTTGGAACTTGGACTGGTATATTCATATTTTATTATAATATGTATTTGAAGTTTAATTCCCTTATTTTATCCACTACACGCATTCATGCACACCCCCGCAAAATCTCATGTGCAAGAGTCATAAATAAACACAGTCAGTTTTAAAGTTTAGAATTATCCTAGAAAATAAGAAATACAACAACAAGCTGGAAAAGGGCGGTTAAACCCCAACATTCCAATCCTATAATTCCTATATTTTTTATATAATCTATAATCATATATGATATAATTATATAATTTCTTATTAAATATACAGCTGTTTGTATAATATTCTTATTTGGTTAAATTCCCCTGCAGCTTTCAATGAATATTTCTATAAATTTGTTTTTATTATTCGATATTTAACTAAATGGTTTCGTCCAGTATTTGTTGATGACATTTCCCAAAGAATAAATAACAATCCATATTATTTGTCTTGCTAAGGTTGTCTGTCTTACTTGTTTCATCCATGGTAATCATATCTGCCAATTTTAACTTTCCCTAATGATCACAGCCAACTTCCATAAAAGCACTAAAATATAAACATATTTGGCAACCTAACCACCCAAGCTAATTAATTACATGTACATTAGAATTATTCGGACTATTGGTAAACTGTGTGGGCCTCAGTTGATGTCATGGGCCATACCCTGGGGGCTAAAGCCATGCACCGCTGGTCCACACGAAGGGGACCCGCGTATTTATCTTCTACATTTATTTAGTCATTTATCAAATAAACCGCTTTGTAACTATGCTAATAAAAATGAGTCAATGTATCAGTAATAATTGATCACAGTTGGTAATCTTATACCTACATGTTATATTTTTTTGTGAATTTTAACAATTAAATAACAAGAAAATACCCCTCAATTGACAGTAGCGAGACTGCACTCGGGCAGTTCGGACAGTCGTAACAAATCTTCAGAAATGAATCCAGCAGAAGTGCACAAGAATGCAGTAGTAAGCATACAGTTTTTCAAAATTTTCCACACCGTGGGAGGGGGGCACCCTCTCCCACACCCTCCCCTGTCCGGGATTTCCCCCTCGAATCCGCTTACTGACCCCCCCCCCCCCCCCCCCCCGCCAATAGGGTCATGCTATGGGTATGGCCCTTTATATATATATGTATGTATGTATTTGTACATACTGGTCTACGATTGCTCCCCCCCCCCCCCCCCATGAAAATTTGGTTTCGCCGCGAATAATATATATATATATATATATATATATATATATATATATATATATATTTCTGAATTCTCCGGGTGCTGGCTTAAGACAGTCAATGAACACAAAAAGAAGAGAGACATCAACGCCAACATTTCAAACAATCATATTATTTGGATAACATGTACAGATTGTTGCTAAATTTTCAGCTACCCGTGTAGCCTTCGTCAGAGCGAGTGACTAACTGTAAACAAAGCTGATAGTGTGACCCTTCGCTAGGTCAACGGGGCTGGCTTGCCAGCTAAACTCATTAATCAATCTGATGTCTTGTCAGGACTGGCCTGTGTATGTCCACATGAAAACAGGGCTGCTGGGGTGTCAAAAACAGGGAGGGGTTAGTCTCGAGGGGAAAAGTATGTGCTGAGTGCCAGGTATTTACAGAGAAAAGCCAAGTCTTTGTTTAATCCTTTTATGTGCGTACGTAGTGTATGAATGTGCCTTTGTTCTGATGTGAATCTGTCTTTGCTGGAGGGAAAGTTGCCTTTAAGGATGGTGCATGTTAAATCTCGAAGAGAATGGTCGGATTTGTTGAAAATCCTTTAGCGTATATGCGTTACATTGATGACATATTTATTGTATGGCAACACGGTCCAGAATCTCTAGAACATTTTTTGCACAAGCGAATAATGTCAACCCTCATATCAAATTCACAATCGACTCCTCACCCACACAAATCCCATTCCTTGATGTGTCAGTTGCCATCACTGAAGGACATTTGACTACCAGCATTTATCATAAACCAACTGACCGTCACAGCTATCTCCATTACAGTAGCTTCCACCCACAACATCTCAAACGAGGGATTGTATTTGCACAGATGCTGCGCTACAGACGCATATGCTCAAATGATTCAGATTTTAAATGCAAAGCACTTGAATTAGCCAAACATTTCCTCATTAAAGGGTACCCTTTCAAGTTAATCCTACAAAATTTTGAAAAAGTTTGTAATATTAAACGAAACAGCCTCCTCAGGTACAAAGAAAAAGACACAAATTCACGCATCCCCATGATCCAGGAATTTCACCCGGCCATCATCTCTATCAACAAAAATATACAAAAATGCTGGAATAACTTTAATTCAAATCCCGCTACAAATTCTCTTTTCTCCACGCCTCCCGTTGCCGCTTACAGACAACCTCCCAACCTCAAACGCATGCTTGTCCACTCGAAACTACACAAACAAAACAGCCCGTCAGGGAATGTCAAATGCGGTGACTGCCGCTGTGAGATTTGCGATATTTTAAACACCAAACCCACATTTCAGTCCCCAGGATCTAACATAACCCTCAGGCCAGGCCCCTTTTCTTGCAATTCCTCAAATGTCATTTACTTCATTACTTGTAAAAAATGCCCCAATGGGGAGGGAAATTATATAGGAGAAACCGGCACCAAATTCAGGCTCAGAATGAACAACCACAAAAAAAACCATCCGCGACAACACTCCCGGATTCCCCGTGGCCGCACATTTCAACAAATCCGACCATTCTCTTCGAGATTTAACATGCACCATCCTTAAAGGCAACTTTCCCTCCAGCAAAGACAGATTCACATCAGAACAAAGGCACATTCATACACTACGTACGCACATAAAAGGATTAAACAAAGACTTGGCTTTTCTCTGTAAATACCCGGCACTCAGCACATACTTTTCCCCTCGAGACTAACCCCTCCCTGTTTTTGACACCCCAGCAGCCCTGTTTTCATGTGGACATACACAGGCCAGTCCTGACAAGACATCAGATTGATTAATGAGTTTAGCTGGCAAGCCAGCCCCGTTGACCTAGCGAAGGGTCACACTATCAGCTTTGTTTACAGTTAGTCACTCGCTCTGACGAAGGCTACAGGGGTAGCTGAAAATTTAGCAACAATCTGTACATGTTATCCAAATAATATGATTGTTTGAAATGTTGGCGTTGATGTCTCTCTTCTTTTTGTGTTCATTGACTATATATATATATATATATATATATATATATATATATATATATATATATATATATATATGGCCCTGTATTGCATCTGCTATTTGATAATGCTCTGTCAGTATAATGTCAATATCATTAGTAAAAACTGAAATTGTCTGATGTTGAATCTAAAGATTTTATCTGATGATGCCTTGTGTCTTTGCTTCACTTACCAAATTACTGTTCATGGGATTAAAACTAAAATTATGACGTGTTTCTGTGTTGGTGATACTGAAAAAGGATGAAGAATTATCCAGAAATCATACATGCCATGGTTTGATGGTATTTTATATTGAAAAAGAGCAATTTAAGTAAACCCAAGCATTATGACATAATGTATTAATGGTGAAACAGCAAATAGCACTTCAAGTGATGAAAAAAGTTTATAAGGAAAATGACAAAGTATTGAAAAGATACAGTTAACACCAACCAGTTACATAACTTAGGGTCCAGTCTCTGTTCTGGGTGCAGTCCTTGACATACACGTTTATGTTTTCTGTCATTCTGGATGGTGAATAGATCATTAGATCTATATCCGCATTTTCCGGATCAGACGCACACTGCCTCTCATTTTCCCTGCAAAAGTGAACATACGTCATAAATATTACTTATAATATGTCTTATTTTTTTGCGTGTCCTTGTAATTTCATAATTCATTAGATGCCCCAGAACACACACAGAGATATAAAGTGTAATAGGAAGTTTTTTTAAAGTATATTTATAATAATAATAATATCATAATGACAAGAGAGCCCAGTGACAGATAAAAACTGACTGTTGGCACATGCTAGCTACTAGCACTTTCTGACATTTTCTTTGTATTTCCATGCGTTGTTCAAAAATGTTTTGGCCTTTTGACACGCGGCTTGAAACGTACATCGCTAGAATTTCATAAATTATTAAAACATGCCCTAACTTTGAAATGTACAAGCCAGGAAATAGACAACACACAGCTGGCGCTCCAGTGCAGCTTGAAATTGACATTCTGTGATATGCCTGCGTTCAAAACAAATTTATATGTGACCCTAGAATGGATCAGATGGTATTACATAAATTATTTCTTGTTTTTCGTGATAATGATTCTTATACGGAACCATCCTAAATTAAATCAAATATCCAACTTTTTCATAAATTAATGTGCTTTAGCATTACTGTGACCATTTCGTCATATTAAAAAAAATGGATACAGATCTACTATGATTAAAAATAGTACTTCAAGTACAGCCAAAAACTCAGAGCTAACATAAAAACTGGATGAAATACCTGCGGCGCCGATATCGGAGGGTAATACGCATGATACATCATATTGCACCACAATATCTGCACTTAATATCCATATGTAAAATTTCTTTCAAGTAATCAAATTTTTTAGACTTTTTCATGACCTTAAAACATTCACGGCCTTTTTAACTTGGGATTTGATATATCACGAAGCTCCTGCATAATAATGTTCAAAGACCGAATAATAATAAAATAGTAGATAATAAAATATATTAAATATATTAAATATAACAAATATATAAAATAAGTTTTATTATATCTGCTGTAAAAGTAACCCTTTTGTTAACTTTTATGAAATGGTATGAGTGTGTGTGTGGGGGGTGCGCGGGGGGGGGGGGGGGGGGGTGAGGGGGGGTGTGAGGACACTGCATTTCCTGCCTTTCTTTCAATGTTTGGCAATTCACAGGGAAAATATTGAAGAAAGGCTATAGCTATCTACAAATCATTATTTCGTGACCTTTTAAATGACTCTTGCAGTTTTGGTTTATTTTTCTAAAATTATGACTTTACAGTATTGACATTTTAAATCTCAACTGAATTTTATGAATTTTTGAGGTCGTGGGAACGAACAGTTAAATCGAATGGCACTTGGAAGAGCGCATATCACCGCCGAGGCAGAACAATATCCCAATAGATCCTCCGCTTAATAAACACCAACGTTTAATGGGATCTACCCAAGTCTATACCCCACCCCACAACAGCTAAATATACACCAACGTTTAATGGGATCTTCCCGATCTGTATCCCACCCCACCACAGCGTAAATGATCCACCCCTAAATAAACACCAACGTTTAATGGGATCTTCCCAATCTGTATCCCATCCCACCACAGCGTAATTAGCGTAAAGCAAAATACAGTAAAATAGAACAAACAGGCACGGGCGACAACAGGACCTCCTCGTCATATTGAAAGATACTATAAAGGGAGAGGACATTTTTATGTATCTGTTGTACTGGCTGTACATAACCAACTATATCAATATTTCAGATTAACCAGATAGATGTATTTATCATAACATTATGTATACAATATTACTTTGGAATTCCGTGTGTTTTGCACAATCTGACGCTTTAAAGAATCCTTTGAAAAATAACAAGGGACCCATTGGTCACGACGCTCAGCTGTTATGAGTTGATAGTGTTTAACTCAATGTTATGTAAGATTTTGATAATATCCTTGGAGACAGGGAAGAGGATTGATGTCATTTATATCATTTACAATTGGAAATGGTGTGCTTTTTCACATAGGTTTTGACTTTTCCATAACTTTTATCTACATTGCAGTAAAATTTAAAGGAAAAAACTGTCAATTATCAGTCATGTTAATTATGCTTTTTACAAATGAGTTAACTGTTATTTAATAATTACAGGTTATTCCTCACCAAGACTATTAATTAAAAATTAATAACAAATATTGTGTCAAATATAATTCAAAATAAAAATAAAAAGTGTTTTCTAATAGATGTTTTTAAGAATATAATTGATATAAATGATTATTAAAATAATATTATAGAATATATTCATGACTGCATTCATGAATAAATTTTGAAATAATCGAATGTATCCCAGTATAACATAAAACAGTTTGTGCATGGATGGAAGTGATGAGAGAGAAGTCTTTGAAGTGACCTTACAAATACGCAATATTTAATGAAGAAAAATTGCTTAAAAATCGTATTTTTACCCAAAATACATTTAATTTGACATTTAGCATCTAATGTCATAATACCATTAGTTTTGCTTACTTAAGTAACGTGTTAGGAACTGTTATTGATGAAATGTGGGTTTTAATGTCATTTATGTCAAAATCTTAAAATTTTTAAAGTTGCTACTCCGGGTATCAGAAAAACTTAATATATTCATTTTTCCCATGGGTTGATTTTGATAGATTTTTAGTATGTCTAACTAAATACCTTACGACAATGCATTGTGCAAACAGAAATTCTGTTGCAATTATATTGACATTTTTCACTCATTCTGCTGGTCTAAGTTGCTTCAACCTGAAGTTACTCAAAAACAACTTTTTATATAAAAAAAGTCAAATATTTAATTCATTATCATGAGAAATACGTGTTGTGGTTGCTGGTGATGAAAGATGAAATGACTACTTCTACTTTCCAAAGTACGCTCATATATACACTCAAATAAGTATCCCGTAAAGTTTCAGTTCTTACATAAAATATATGTCAACAACATAATGTAACATAATCCTAACATCCCTGTATATATAGTGTTGCTCAATATGACTCCTATAAGATAAAAGCTATTACACATATAATATTTCCATCCCCATATTATATTAAAACTTTAAACATCTCTCTCTCTCTCTCTCTATCCCTCAGAAACATTTAAAGTCTTCTCCCAAAATTCCTTATATCCTTTGGGCGACATCTTGCATATAACAAAATTATCTACATTCTTGACATGATTCCCTTAAGGTTCCTCGCTTACGGTTCCACAAATAAAAGATCCAGTTACGAGAGTACCAGAAATTCCTTGCGAAACATATATGCTAATAACAAATATATATTTGAAGGTCAACCTATTAGAGATTGGGGGGTTAAATCATGGTGGTAAATCATGCCATGCACATGAGGGGTATATTTTTATGCTTTTTAGTGCCATGTAAGGAAATTTAAATACATACAAAACTAAACAAATACAAATACAAATAATGCACGTTTGTTGTTCATTGAATGCATGTTCCCCTTCTGTACAGTAGTGTCCATAGTATAAGTTTCGCACTGAACAGTCCGGATTGGTTTGGACAGATCTTTGTGCACCGGTTTTATTGTCCCATACACTGGTATGATTGCCCATAGAGCACAGTTTACTTTTGTAATGATAGTTGTAGCTTTTTTTCTGCCCAAGTGTGTATAACTCGCATACAGCCTATATTGTGTCAGCAGTGAGTTTTACTTTCAGGTTGGAGTTGACCGGCCAAAGTTGGACAATTACCAAGTTGGTCCGTCTGGTAGTAACGGCCTTGTTTATTTGTGTGTTGGTTCATCATCAGAGTCCTTCATACATAGTCCTTATGGCCTATAAATAAATAGAAAAGTATTTGTTATAAGCTTGAACAAATTAAGAAAGTTATGTTGAATATAGCGATAAGTATGTCCGGCCAGTGAAATGATTAACGTCTGACGCGTCTCATAAAATTAATTTTTCAAATATAACAAATTATAAATAGCTTGTAGGTCCAGTGACAGAGACACATTGGCTGTGGTCACTACAGCACTTCCAATCCAAGTATTGTTTAATTTCTAATGTAAATGAAAGGATAAGGCCAAGGTTGATTTCACAAGCACCGCTCACGTCAATTTTGATCCCCCCCCCCCCAATAACAAATGTTTTAATAGAAATTTATTATCGAAACTTTATAATAAAAGGTCAACATATATCAGCCCTCCTGCACCGCCAGTTTCTGAACAAAAGAGTCTGAAGAGACACCATCCACTTTTAAAACTGTTGTTGTCACATCTGGCTTGAAATGTACATCGTCTGAAACTGACATATTAAACATTTTGCTCTTTCGAAATATACAAGGCTTCAAACTGACAAAATACACAGTGGTGCTCCTAAACAGCTTGAACTCTTCCAACCGTAAAAATATAACTCAGGTAAAAAAATATATAAATAAATAAATTATTGCTTTACGGACTCTTGGGACCAGATACTAGAATGGCGTGTTAAGTAGGGCTCACACATCGCCGGTGTTGTCCCCGATGTTGTCCCGATGTGACATCGGGCTAACATCGGGAAACATCTGGGCAACACCGGGAAACATCTGGACAACATCAAGACACATCTGGGCAACACCGGGGAGCTTGAAAAGATCGGGGTGACATCGGGAGATTTTTGAACATGTTCAAAATTTGTCAAGATCGGGCCAACATCGGGAAACATCTGGGCAACATCGGGAAACATCTGGGCAACACCGGGACACATCTGGGCAAAAATCCTTTCTGGTCCTCCCGGGCCAGCTTTTGCAGCAGCTGGTCATACTGGCCAAAGAGGGGTCTGCGTAGGAGCCAGTCATGGGCCCAACAGGAGCGAATAGTCTTCTTTCTAAGGACTGTCTCCTCTGTATTCTTCTTTCTTTCTTTGATGGCTTGTCTTCTGTCCTCGCTTTCAAGCTCGTCTAAGAGCAAGGCAGCCCCTGCTAAAGCCACCTGAAGCCTTAAAACACGCCTGCGTCTCTGCTGGTATTGCCAGAACATAGTGTACGAAGCCATTTCACTGAATGTGAACACGCTTTTAGAAAATTACAGCAACTGCGCAGTAGAAGGACCGGAGCCACACACACTTCCGGTTCTTCTTTCAAGATCGGGGTAACACCGGGAGACACCGGGGCGACACCGGGACAACATCTGGACAACACCGGGACAACATCTGGACAACACCGGGACAACATCTGGACAACACCGGGACAACATCGAGACAACATCGGGACAACATCGGGAGAACACCGGCGATGTGTGAACAGGCCTTTAGGGCGATTTAGTTATTTTCCTTTTTATTGTTCGAGAAACGACATAGCATGACCTTATAATTCACACACATAAGCTGTTTATTTCCCTCAGGTTATTAACACTGGAAAATATCTACATTATATTTTTGCCTGTTGGTTTATTTATATGTATAATGTTAATTATGAAATGTTACCTATAATTGTATCTGAATTATTTTGCAAAAACGAGATGTACATCATTACAGAACAAGAGAAATGAATGTTTTACCATGTGGCAGTATGTAAAATTTCAGCCTACAGTAAAACTTTACAATTTAAAGGGGTTGGAATTTGGAACAATATTATTAAAGAAATTGATTTGTTAAATTGATCCTTGTTGTGCAATATAAACATTTAAGCGTCGTCTGAAGGAATTTTCCTTCTCCATTTTTGGATCATATCAATTATATTTAAATTCATTTTTTACAATTATATTTGTTATATATTTTGTTTTCTATAGTTTGAAAAGTTTCATTTTAGTTGTTTTTTTTTCATTGCACTGTGTTTGCACCATATAACCTACTACATTTAATGTTAATACTGAGAGGATCCGAGCCAGGCCTCTTTGTCACAGGTACAATTATATAAAAATGAACTGTTTCATGTATAAGAAATGTTTCAGGTAATATCATAAACAATGACCTGATCTTCATTTACCCAGAACAAAATAAAAAATAAATTGGCGTCCTGTTTGCCGTATCATCTCATCATAAAGATTGTATTTATCTTAATTTGTATCAGTTCTTCATAGCCATTGGTACAAAAAGTGTCGATTTTTGTCAAACCCATCTTTTTTCAAAGCAATGATTTATCATATATTCGGTCATCTTGCAAAGATCGAAGTATCGATACATCAATATTGGCCGAGACAGTCCTCAGACATATGTAAGTTAGTTTGTTTTCTTTTTAAAGATTTAGTTTACATTTGCAGACTTATAAAAATTATTAGTTTACATGGTTATTTTGTACATTTTGTACATAATTCATGGAGGTTGTTCCTTTCAGCCATGACAGTCACTGATGCGTTTTCAATCAAAGGTATCTCTAAAAATAAATATATATATATGATTTCGACTTAAAAACAAGAAGGATATCATACCTATACATGGCTATATACCATCTAAGATGTTAACGTAAATTGTTCGTCATGATATCAGGCAAGATTTTATTTAGGAAAGTCCAATTTTTTCTTCAAAACTGTACTGCAAATACTACACGTGTAGGCCTTATTTTGACATGGCCTTGGAAAAAAAGCTGTGTATATTACAAGGGACAATGCTTATTTCCCATTAGAAATCTGTTCTCGTTTTTCAAATGAATGAAACATATTAATTCTCCCTTCTTCCAATATTTCCATATGAGATCAAAGGGAAACTTTGGGTCCTTGGGCCCCTATTTTCCAGTATGAGCAGATACTGGCTTACTGGACATGTTGATGTTCAAAGCAAAATTAAAAGTTAAAAAAAGTCCCTTAAATGAGTTGTTATTGCTCCATGTGTAAATGGATATTAATTTTTTTGTAAAGTGAAAAGACAATTGGTGATGAAACATAATAGGACTGAAACTGGCAAAATAATATCTGCATCATCAGGGGCGAAATTTCCATTAGCAAGGTAGGGGACGCGGAATTAACCCCCCCCCCCCCCCCCCCCTTCACATAGGCTGTTAAGTTGCAACGATGTATAACATACACACACACACACACACAAATGGTACAGAAAAATGGTACACACATCCAACACTGCGCCCAAGTTAATTCTTCATCTGTGATTACTTTAAAATAGATACCATCATATTATTATTAAGTTGGGTTTATAGGATATACAAACCAGACAAAATGCATTTTCAGTTAAAGAATATTTTAATGATTTTTTTTTATATTTAGACATAGAATACAAGGGTTATAATTATTATTTAATTTCTTTTCACAATATATTTGATATTTTATATTTGATTTAAAAAAAAGATTAAAAGATAAAGCTAATTTACTTATAACTCTGTGTCGAAAAAACAACAGATGCAGTCGTGTATGTTTGAATGTATGATTTTGTATTTGTTATGTCGTGCTGTGTCAATAATGTCACTGTTGTCATCTGTGTATGAACTTAAGCTGTTTGATAAATCATATAAAGAAATAGTGTTAATGTTTATTGTGTTTACACTAATTAAGTCAGTATTAAAAGAATTAAAACTAAAATTATTGGAATAAGTGTTGTATGTGTCCATGTAAGTGTCCGTGTTGACTGTCCAAATGCTTGTGTTTGCTGAAATGAGGCTGAGTGTGTCTTCTTGTTTTCTTGTTATGAGTAGTTGTTCTGTTATCTTCTTGTTTGTGGTTTTCTCCTGTTTCTTCTCTTGTTTGTTTTGTGTTTTCTTGAGTTGCTTCTTTTGGTTTTTCTTGCACTGTTTCTGTTTTGTTGTCTTGTCTCCATTCTTTGTGCGTTTGTTCATTTTTGCTTTGGGTTTCTTGTCGGATTTGAGTTTTTGTGCTGATAATACTGAAAATAAAATAAAGAATTATACAATAATAATGCACAAAGAGAATTTATTCATTAAATAATATTTGAGTGATGATAAAGTAAGTGATCAAGTTATTAAAGCGATATATGTCATAATTAATCAAAATTTGTGTTTATCTCAGGAAATTTGAATTGTATTCAGATTCATGTGTTTCAGGGAGTACTAAATCCTTGATAATCTGCTTTTGCAAAAGATGTTAAGAAAAGAACAGTTACAAAATGGATATTTCTTCGCTAGTTTAATTATGGAATTGTAATACTTCATTAATGATTTAGATTGCAGGATTCAACCCTCTTTCTGATAATCATGATATAAATCCTTCTGTACAGATAGTTAAGCTTCAAGAAATGGTTCATTAACAGTACTTACGTGTGATTTTCGCCAGCCAATTGACGACTCCGGAGAAGAAAGTTGTCACTTTTGCCATCTGTAACGAAAATAAAAATAAAAATATACGAATCGTATTACAAGACATTAACTTATCTAATAGTTATTTAGTGTTTAATGTTAGGTTTACCAGATGGAACTTTTGGTAAATTTCGCGAAATTAATCCATCAATCAGTATTAATTTAAATTAATCTAAATCCTCAAATACAGTGTAACATTCATGCACCATGTCCGAGATTCATTTGAATTAATATAGCCAAATATAGAGAAAGCAAATGAAATATCAATAATAAATTCACTTTCATTTTCCATATACAGTATATACATATAATATCATTATAGTGATAAAATAAGCTGTTAAGGGGGGGGGGGGGGCATCTTTTCACTTAGGATGTCTTCCGA
The DNA here is from genome assembly GCA_026874595.1 of Sipunculus nudus. Lineage (NCBI taxonomy): Eukaryota > Metazoa > Annelida > Sipuncula > Golfingiida > Sipunculidae > Sipunculus > Sipunculus nudus. The sequence continues at coordinate 21,465,375 of CM049319.1, forward strand.
CGTGGTATTCTGTAATTTGTTGCATTGATTATCAAAGTTGGGAAAATTGTTAACTTTTTATACTCAGTTTAATAATGCTTTTATGCAGTATTAAGACAAGAGGCAAGAATCCCCCCCCCCCGCCCCCCAACATACACACTTTTTCCAGTGTTAGAAACTTTTTCTCGGCCCATGGGTTATTCCTATATAGGCTTTAATTATATACTACTATACGTGCTATTTTTACAGTATACTTAGGTATAAATTATCATTTATGGTTTACTATGCTTTACAAAAATTCGGTCTTAACTAAATTGAATAACTATAAGTATAACCGTTATACTTTATATTATATATAGTATAACTATAAGCATAATTTAACTTATAAACACTTGTTAAACTTAACTAATTCAGCCTGAAAACCAGAACTTACCGTTGTGTAGGTCGTGTGTACTTCCTTGACGTCTTGATCGTTTGATAATTCTCGTGCAAATGACGTGAATCATTAGTAACCGGGTTTATATACCTAAAACATTCGATATATATGACAACCACGTTGAAATTGATATAACTTCCGGTCATATTTCTCTCTATATTTTTTTACTTGTCACTTTCAGACAATCAGCGTGCGAGTTGCGTGAATGTCGGAGTCATGACAACGATGCGTTGTCGAACATCATGTACCGGGTGACCTGACCGTCTGTTGCACTGTGTGACCTTCTGTTACAAACTGATACTTTGTAGTGCCACCAAATACTGACCTAGTTATATATGTTTATGTGTATAAGCATTACCAGCAGAATCAGACCAAAGCATTTATGAAGAGATTAATGTGTGCAACAAAATGAAGTATGTGTCCTCTGAATAAGGATTATCTATCTTACTATGACATTATTTAAACATCTTTTTTTTTCAGATGCCACAAAGACGTGTATATATATATGTGCATAATTGTGATTTCGTCACATCGAAGGAACAGGGTAACTTACCTCCTGTTTTCTTTATTGAAATTAAAAATGACTGATACAAATATATATTTTTTTCTCAGTGACTGGTTTATGACGGATTATTCCGGCCACTTTTTGCCAGACAGGAAAAACCGGTATATAATGTGAGGATGCTATAGCCCCAGTTAATAAGGTCCGGTCGGAAAATAATAGTGGCATCAAAAATCTGTGATAATGTCAAGGATTTCGACTGATTCTTCTCCGGTAACGAACAAAGGAAAAATTTTTTTTTTTTTGCAAAGCAGTCGTCACTTAAATTGATCTGTCATATAATCCGGATATAATATATTTTTTTGAGAGGGTGGATGCGCGGCCTGATTCTCGTATATATTAATTATTATTATTATAAGTTATTACAATCCTTTATTATTGGTTATTATTTAGAGAACAAGCTTTAGAACAGGTCCGACCGACTTCGTCGCGGATCCAGAGGGGGAGCTTTGCCCCCCCCCCCCCACACACACAAGATTGAAACATTGTTATAATTTTGTATCAGAGAAGATTTTCTTACACTATTTCCAGTTGCCGTAATACAAATATCAGCATTTAACTGAAAAACAAAAGTTGAAACCCCAAGAAATCGTTGAAATCGAGAAACGCATGTATACACCAGTATCACTATCAGACATCTTTTAATTCTCCCACCATTAGGAGAGAGGACCACTAGAATGGTCCGCGTCTGTCAGTCCGGCCGTCCTTTCGTCCGTCTGTCCTTCAATCCAACTGTCCGTCCCGCACCATCACTGATGCCACACTTTTATAGTTAAACATATGGCAGGGGACCATTGTGGCCCAAGGTCCTTGTTGTATTTTTAAATAAATAGTTGGGCATTTTCCAACATTGGTTATAGACGTTAAAAATGTTGATCTACATAATCTATCAACCGTGGCTCCCTCAAGCATTTCTCATGCAATATTCTAGCTGTCCTTGGGCTTGGACATCCTGCTTGTGAACATGGTTAAGCGTTAAATAAAAAGCAAGCCTTATTCAGCTCTCTTTATCCTAGGAATAAAGTAATACATTTTAAAATTCAGACGTATATAAAAAAGGGATCTGACGTTTCAACGTATAAAAGCAAGTTATAGACTAATAAAGCAGCTGTACACATGGAAAAGTAATTTAAGCTATATACCAGTTTTTTATTGATTCAAGTACAACTACAAATACAAACAATGCAAACTTCATTACAAATATGCATCCCTGCACAAATAACAACAGTTGCATAACAATACACATACATGGGCATGTTACATGTCACATCAACATAACATAACACAAATACACAGTACATGAATATAGAAATAACATTAATATTATTTAATTTACATTAGTAATCTGAATTAGATTCAGTGTTTGTTAAATTCTACATGTAAATTTAAGTTTTGATAACAATATTTTAGCAGAGAGAGAGAGAGAGAGAGAGAGAGAGAGAGAGAGAAAAGAAGGTAAAAGAGAAATCAATATAGAGCTAGAGAAGGGCAGGAATGGGAAGAGGAGAGGTAGTTTCCCATAAACAGTTGGTATATATAAAAAGTTATTCCTCAAAGATATCACACATCTGCTTCCACTTTTGATTGTGTAAATAAAATATACCTTTCTGTTTTGCAATGTTTCTCTCTATTTTATAAAACTGGTCAATAAAGTTTTTTAAACCTGAAAAAAAATCAACTTTTCTTCTTTACACTTACAAACATAGATATACCTCTTAAACAAGAGAATAAGTATACATCTAATAAATCATCATTTGAATTGTTAAACATAACTGCATTTACATCCAAGTGCTTACTAGTATTTAATATTGTTTATGTGATATAACCAGTTCTTAAATTCAGATCTTTATGCTTGTACCTTTTCACATTCATAAAATAAGTGGACAAGTGTCTCTTTCTCCTTTTTACAGAGAGAGCATATCACTATCTCTTTTACCTAATATATGCAGTAGTGGATTGAGAGGTATACACCTATGAAGAAGCTTAAATTAAAATATCCTGGGTTTTTCTGAAATAGTATTTTTTTCATTATTCCTTTCAATATTGTTTCTCCATTTTCTGTTCCTAAATATTGGTTCCTTTTAAAATAGATTTATATGGGTCTGTATGGATTTTGGATACAATTTCATTATACACAGTTTTGGTCACTTTTTTATTTTTCATGATTTTTTTCTGATTTGCTATCGCATTTGGTAAATGGTGGAGATCCTGTTTTTATTGTTCTCTTCCAGCTAGCTAGAATAGCTGCAATGATGCTGGTATAATGTTAGAAGCTTATGTTTTATTTACTTTTATCTAAAAATTCTTTATATGTCAGAAAGGAGAATTTATTATTAGTGCATTTAACAAAATCATTTATTATACTGACCCCGATGTTCTGTAAATTCTTGTTTGTTAAAATTTCTTAATTGCAAGTCTTACTAAAGTAATTAGCATCTGAATATTTAAGATTATAACCAAATAAGGATGAGCCAATCCCTCTAAATTGATGATTTACTATGTGTCTCAATCCTTCCTTTTTTGGATCTTATAAGTAGCGCCTAACCCAGGATATCTTTAATGAATCAATTTTTGTGCGTAGGTGCACCATGTTAATTTCCCCTTGGTCTAAAGGAGCTATCATATTAGATCTTTTTATTTTGTCTCGTCCATTCCAAAGGAATTTGTACAGCGATTGTTCAACTTCCTTTTCATAAGACTGTGGTGGGCTAGGTAAGACTTGCAGTGCAAATATTAATAGTGATAAAATATGTGACTTTATTATACAAATCTTTCCTGGGAATGTGATGTTCCTATGTTGCCATTTCTTGATGCATAATATTATTTTACTTAATATTTCTTGGTAATTTATATTTCTCATTATTCTCCAATCAGGGTGAATTAATATTCCAAAGATTTTTATTGGACCTGTACTTATATGTAATCCTAAAGATTTTAGGTTTTCTTGGTTTTCTGTCTGGTCTATTAATGGCAATGCTGATGTTTTTTTAATATCAACTTTTAGACCAGTAAAACTTTAGATCATTTATAGCCTAACCTACCGAGGCTTCTCCAGTCAGGACCAGTGCTGTTTTGTCGGCATACTGCATAATTTTATGATCAGTACCTCCAATTAGGACCCCTTTGATATTTGTATTGTTATTAATTTTAGCGGCTAAAATTTCGGTAGCAATAATGAATAAATACGGTGACGGAGGACACCCTTGGCTTACACCTCTGCTAATAGTAAAAAATTTGGATGCCAAAACTCTGTTCACGATACATCTTTGGATATTTGTATACAAAATATTTACCCATTTTCTGAAATATGGACCAAACTTATAAAATTTTAAAGTATGCTGTATATGAGGCCATTCCAAAAAATCAAATGTTTTTTCAAAGTCAACGGTGATAAGATAACTTTTTATTTTGTGCTTTCTGATAAGATATATTAAATCTGATAATTTTATTATATTTTCACCTATATATCTATTTTTAATAAATCCAGTGTGGTCTGGATGAATAATTGATGGAAGAACCTTCTTTAACCTAGCTGCTAATGTTTTTGCAAGTATTTTATAATCTGTATTCAAAAGAAACAATGGTCGCCAGTTTTTAAGTAAAAGAGGGTTCTTTCCTTTTTGGGGGATGAGCCGAATGATACGCTGCCGCATAGTTAATGGTAAGAAACCTTTACTCTAGGAATAATTTATAGCGTTAATAAAATATTCTTTCAAATCAGCCCAAAATACTTTATAAAATTCTGCTGGAAAACCATCAGGTCCAGGACTTTTGTTTGCTTTTAGAGATTTAAGAGTATTATATAATTCTTTACCTAATATATTACTTTCACACTTTTCTTTCTTATCCACTGAAAGTTTGTCAACATATTCATGCAATAAGGACCCATGCTTATATTTATCTTTATCTTCTAAGTCAGAGGCTGTATATAAAGTTTTATAGAATTCTAACAGTTCTTTAAGAATTTCTTGAGTGTCATCTATTACAGTGCCATTTTTACTTTTCAGTCTAAGGATTGATTTATTTTCAAAGTTCCTTTTTTTCTAAATTTAAAAAAATATTTTGTTGGTTTAATACCTTCTAAATGACATCTAGTTCTGCATCTTATAACTGCCCCCATGGTTTGTTCTTCAATAAACTGTTTATGTTTGTTAACTGCTTCATTCCATTTAAGTTTATCTTCATAATGACCGTTTCATTGAACTTCTTTTGTAATTTGTATATATATCCTTTTCTAAAGTTCCCTTCTTTTTAGTTGCTCTCTTTTTGTTTGCTAAGTAGGAGATAGTTCTACCTCTAATCAGACATTTTAAAATTTCCCATAGAAGGGCAGAGTTTGCATGGCTATTGTTTCTGATTGTATCCTTAATACTTTCTTTGATGGTAGTTAAATATTCTTTGTCATCTAGTAAAGAACAATTGAACTTCCAGTAACCTGGACCACGTTTAAACTCAGACAATTTTATTTTTATATATACTAAGGAATGATCAGTCTTATAACCTGCTTCAATTCCTGAGCTTTGAATAAAGTTACAAAAACCATCACTAATAAGAAAATAATCTTACCTGCAGAAAAACAGGTTTGGGTTGTGACCTGTGCCAAGTATATTCATGTGTTTGTGGATGCTGTGATCTCCAAATATCTGTTAAATTACAAAGGTTCATCCACCCAAGTAAAGTTTTCCTGGTTTTATCATGACTGAATTCATTTCCACCTCTTTTGTCAATTGTAGGGTCCATAATAACATAAGAAAATCACCTGTAATCACTAAGTTAACTACATCTAAATTTATCAATATATTTACTAGATTTAAAAAGAAATCTGGATCATCCTTGTTAGGTCCATATACATTTACTAATGTCAAAATATGCACTCCCATTATAACTTTAATACTCAAGTAACGTCCATGTTTATCTTGTTTAGTTTCTATTACTTTTACATTCGCTTTATTTTTTTATTAAGGTGCAAACACCTCTAGCTTTATTAGTTCCATGACTATAATAAATAAAATTTCCCCATTCTGCCTTCCATAGATTCTCATTTTCAACAACACTGTGGGTCTCTTGCAAGAAAATAATATCAAAATTACTCTTATTCAGCCAGTGTAATACCTCTCTCCTCTTGGTATGGCAAGCCATACCTCATATTAAGCGAGGCAATGTTGCAAGTTTCAGCCATTAAAGAGTTTCTTTATCAATAATTTGTTAAATATTAAAGATACAAGCTATATACCAGTTATTCAAATAACTGCTGGTGAGGAATACCTTAAAAAGTAGTTAGAGAATAATATTCAATCATGAGTTTTTCGTTTGCCTTTTTCAATGATGTTTAATGCACTTAAAATGTTAATATGTAGTTTAGTCTTTATTTTATGACTGATCAATTATTTGTTATTAATTAATAAACAAAATGTTTACATCTTTGGGCACTTGTGCTCACATATCATATACATCTCTTTACGATACCTAAAAATAGATATTATTAATATACCCATGTCTTATTTTTATTTATAAATTGGTTGATAGAAAAAATAATGTCCAGACAATTTATTCTATTGCTATGAATTCCCCATTCTCACTGCTTGCTCCAGAGAAGTTTTCATTTGCTGAGTTACACAAAGTACACATAATATAATTTGTCTGATTTTAAAGTCTGCATTTACGTTTAGTTTCAACTTCGTTAATGAGTTTGCAGTTGTAAACTATGTCTCGGAAAAATATTATATCGCACATCTGTACCCATTGACAACAATTTACAAATTTTCTGGTCGTATATGAAGTTGGAAAATGCAAAAGGTATATTTTGATGTCTATAGCTGAAGAGTTATGTTTTGTTAGTTTCCAGTCTGCAGCTTATTTAATGTTAGATTGATGATACGACTTCATATTTACAAGAGATTGAATGTGCCACTGGCCATCCGGTACCTCTTTCTCTCATCCATCAATAACAGTTATTTTTTTAAAATAATTATGTTGAAGTTTATGAATAAGAAAAGGGCAGTTTTTCATTTTTAGATAACCAAATTGTTTTATAGATATAAAGTGACTTAAATTCAAATAACGTATCCAACGATTGACCGATTATAACCTTTTGAACATCAGAAGTGTACACTAATATATATATATATATATATATATATATATATATATATATATATATAATATATATTTATATAAGATAAATGTGTATGATATGCCTGTGCCAGTATATGTAATATATATAATATATGTATTCGTATACTGGCACAGTATATATATATATATATATATATATATATATATATATATATGTATGATTATGCAAAGTATCTACTAGCCCCCCCCCCCCCCCACTTGCAAAGTCCTGGATCCCCCCCTGGACGCTGCAATGTCCCTTCGCATAAATATGTCAGATTCCTCAGGATTTAAGGTGAAATATGGAAAATGTGTCCCTGAAGAACACACCTGGCATCGTTCTCCACAGTTCATGAACAAAAACGGACATTTCCAAGGCATTGCCACAGGGTATTGCGTAACAACATTTGCGTGTCACCACCGTTAATTTGAATGTATAGAATTATCTCGACAGGCCGACCCTGTGTGTTAAGACCTCACAGATGAAAACTACCATAAACAAGACAAGAAGAGTCAGAGAATAAGGCCAAGTAAAGGTGACTGATGTAGAAATAATCTGGTAAATGAGAATTTTTTTAGTTTATGCCGGACCCGCATTCCGTTCATGTATCTTATACCTTGCAGACCTTATTACCTGATAGGTAATTCTTTGATATATTCGTACGAATACATAAACATTTTTACCCCCCCCCCCCCCCGCACACACACACACACTTCTCAGTTTCCAGCTATAAATTATAATTATCACTGACGATAATTTAATGGATCATGGCAAAAATATTTTTAGCAATTGCTTAAAATGGGTGAGCAATTACTATTCCTCAGTGTAACTTTGGGTACACGTACTATTTTAAATACTTTGATTTTAAATATTTTCGAAGAAGAAATCACAAGAAAAAAATGAGTCCTGCTTATTTTACCTTTAACATTAAACATCATGTTTTTAATTTCATGTGTGATAAATAATTATATTTATAAAAATCCATGTTAGCTATTAAATATATTTGTTAGGATTCTGTAAGAATATATGTTGTTTGTTCTCGAATTACTTTTATTTATGAAGGCCTCATATATACCTTTAATCAAACATTTTAATCAGAGAATGATAATCTTTTACGCGTTAAACTCTATAATGTTCTTGTATTATTTTTACTTATGAAGGTCTCATATATACCTTTAAGCAAATATCACAAGGGATCTGAACAGCTGCCTTCTGCACTGGCGACCCGGGTTCGATCCCAGGTGCGGCCATGAGAGTGGGTTGTAGTGGCCCATTAAAAGTTGGGTACGTGGTTTCTCTGGCTTCTTCCACCTCTTTCATTACGATCTTCAACTCTGTCAGCATCTTCTATTTTCGTCTTAAATATCTGAGTGGATAGCGACTCAATCTGTCAAACTTTGCCGTTGCTGAGGGAGCCAATGCGGGCGGGATTTTCCGGATTCACCTTCAGTCAGTCAAACATCGCCAATTCCATTTAAACAGAAGAAAACATTGAGGGCAACGTTTGTTTCAATATCATGCTCATCACTATATTTGTATTTTTAAACGAATAAGTTGGATATTTGTATATAAAAAAAATACAATCTTCGAATTCCGAACCATACCATCCACCATTCACATGGAATATATCAGCTTCATGGCCCATATAATCACTCCATTACTGGGTCATAACAACGAGGAGACCCCTAAAGTAGCACTCGCTTGTGAGTGAAACACAGCTGTGGGGCACAGCCTATATATTATACCTGCAGAGTGTTCACGTACAAATGAACCAGACTGGTTATAAATATTTCAACTCTTTTGTGTTCAAGGTGAAAAGAAGCCATTCTTTTCCGATGCGAACGACAAAAAAATAGAACATGTTCTATTTTTTTCGTTCGGATAGCATCGTTCGGATTAGGTGTGTATGCACCAACATAAAATAAAGTGTTTTATTTTTTCGTTCTGACGTAAAATTCGTTCGTACGCATCCGGTGTGAAACCGCCTTAATTATAATAAAAATTGTAATAATAATGACAAATTCGCGGACTTTCTTTGATGAAAATCCTTGATCTTTAAGTGACCTTGAGAAAAATGTTTCCCTTACTGCTTGCAACCCCGATAAGCGCAATGTTTCATACATGTTTTACGTCATACTACGTCACAAGTATAAGCCTATTCACATGAAATTTTGCCGATGCTTTACAGGACACGGTGTTTCAGAAACATATCTATTAATGGATTGCAATCAAACTGGTTATTCAGATTATATAAACCGAGAGACGGGTTAATACCCAGGTTTACAGGCGAGCATTCAAAGGCTACTTCAGATATGAGTGGCCAGGCAGGTTCTTTGTTGATATTCATCCCAACAATTAATTATGTGCTTGGTCAACACAGAAGTTCCGGAAATCATCGACAGACGGTGCTGTTTGACAGAGTGCGCTTCCTTCTCAACCACGTGGTCCGTGCATCACTTCCGTCAAAACTGGAAATTCCCCCCCACCCAATGTTCATGATTGAGATAGTATAAAAAGCAAATTATGATCCGCCAAACGTATTCCACAAGGTAGTTACTGAAATCACCGACAGATGGTGCTGCATTACAGAGTGCGCTTCCTTCTCAACCACGCAGTCCGTGCATAACGTTTGAAGCAAATTATGACCCCGGTTAACTGGAAAATTATCCTCAGCCAATGGTCATTACTGAGAATAAAAAATAAATTTATGAACCGTCAAACGTGGTCCACAAGGTAGTAAAATCAGCGACAGAAGGTGCAACCATACAGAATGCTCTTGTCCGGAAACAAAAGGCTGAAGCTGTGATCCCCTAAAACATTTAGAAATGCTTTTCAGACTATGTTCACGATTAAGATTGCTTAATGATAGCATAGATACTCAGAATTTGTCTTTGATCCGGAAGTTGGTATTCCGGGCGGGGTTGCTTGCAAAAGTAGGGCCGTATCAATTAGCAAGACAAATGTGGCTGGATTGGAAACAAGACGGCTGACTTAAATTCAGTTGTAAGCCTATAGTTTCTTGGCTCGACTCGGCTTGCAAAATGTCGGTTGGCTTAAAATGATTTGAAAGCTTATTCATTTGACGTTGGTATTAAGTACCCGTTTTATTTAAACAAGTTATCTTTATTACGTGTGACAAACTGAGTTCATTTTACATTTAACTAGTGTATGATCAAATATACTGCATGAGTATACTTTTCCCAGGTGGTTTTATAAGTCAACATTTTCCTACTTAACGATCATTCCGTTTCCTTTCAGAGACAAGAAGCAGCAACAACAAAATAACAAAACCTAAATATATGTTTCGTGTTTTTTAATAGTAAACGTTTTTTGTATTAATTTAATCTCAAGCTAAACTAAGTTAAACGAAATTGGCTCATTTCGGCTTACTGAAATGTCGGCGGCGCCTCATAAAAAAATTAGTTTGGCGGCGGCGCTGAGCTCTATATTAATTTCATTTTGAAGCAATTTTGGGGCACATTTAAGGTAAAACATAAAAATCACATTCGCCTGAAATCACTGCTATCTGGAGCTGTCTGTATTACATCCAAAATCTGCGGATTGTGATAAAGTGGGGAAATGTTTTTAAATTAAATTTTCGGACAAATATTTGAATTTGAAATCAACGAAAGTGATAACAATGCACAGTTCTGTTGATAAAACAAGAGAAAGATATAAAAATAAAGAACAGAAACCAATCAGGATCATTATGGACAGATGATATAAATGCAAGCAGATGAGACTTCCATACAGCGAGTTGCTCGTTGAGATTATATGGTGTTTTAAATTACCCATAATACTTAGAGTAGAATGCTTTCTACAGCTGTTCACGGTTGGTTTGAAAATGCATGGTACAAAGCAGAATAGTACAGTGTATATTTGAAAAAGTAGATATGCTATCAAACCTAAATAGACAAAGTAAAATCATGTCAGACAGCTGAACAACACGGTTTTCAGCTTTTAAAGTATATCCGCCTATTACCGACCGTTTAACCCTAAATTTTTATAGGTTTAATCATTTTTTATAGTAATTTTTTAGGGGGGAGGGGGAGGGGAGGAGGCATGAGACAAACGCCCACGCAGGCATAGCTGACTGTATACATGTTATACAACGAGCTTAGGTCAAAGGGGAAACTTGCAGCAGGCATTTAGATTAATGATTAATAGAATATTATATTTACTTATATTTTACAACAAAACAATTAGAACGGTAACAAGGCATGCAGGAACGTCTCTTTCTCACAATACGTGTACCCATATTTATTTTATTTTTTTTAACCTGGTATTTATTAAATAAAATTGACGCGGGATATGTTAGCGGAAATGTATCTTTGCCCCTCAATCGTTAGCATTTGTTGTGTACTTTCTCACAACACCAAACATGAGCGAGTTAAATTCCGTTTTAACTCAGTATATCGGTAAAGCCCTCGGCATTTTTGTAGAATTTATGACCGCATGAACACAATCATGGCTCGCACAGGTTACAGGCAACTTGTAGGCGATACAGGAAATGACTCGTTTCCATAGAGATGGGGTTTCAGTTTAGGTTGTGAGTTCACATGTATTCTCTTTTGTTAAACAATCATTCGCAGCATAATGTTAGGATTATGGGTGGTTTTACCACAATATGAATGCAACATGATGGAATCTACTGCGATGCATTCCTTGATACTGCTTGCATCACGACTCAAGTAAGCTTTCCAGCCCAATTGTCACCTACTGAGTCGGATTTCCACGGCTAGTATAAAAACTTGCACCCCCCTCTCCCCATCCCCACCTTTGAAGTTTACAAGGCCCGAATTTGACAACACACAGCCGGCGCTCCAGGGCAACTTGAAATGGACATTTTATATGGTATGCCAGGCAAGTACTGAATGAAATACAAATTTATTTGTGACCCTCAGAATGGATCAGATGGGGTTAAAGCACACATTTATTATTTCGTGTTTTACTGTGTAATGCTTATACGGAACAATCCTGAACAAAAGTAAATATCCAACCTTTTCATAAATTGATGTGCTGAAGCGTTCCTCGGACCATTTCGTGATATTAACACATGACAAATAGACACAAATTTATTTATAAGGATTAAAAGAAGAACTTCGCACAATATTCTGTTGGTCAGAGCTTACTCAGCTAACATAACAAATGGATGCACAATTAGAAAAAAAGGTGACCCCCCCCCCCTCCCCCGAACATTACAATTGGAAGCAAAAAAAGATTTCATAAATCAAGTTAAAATCTGACCCCCCCCCCCTCCCAAACACATACACACACACAAACGGTGATTTATTTTTTGCATCTATTAAATGTGGTGGTTGGGGGGGGGGGGGTGGCTAATATGATGGAAAAACATAAGGAGTACCAGTATTTCTCAGTACAGTTAGTATATTATCCTGTACCGTATATTTATGTATGTCTACTATTGGGCCCCCCATTGAATATTTCGCTTCGCCGCCAAGCCTTTTTATATATGTTATGTTTATATAAGCATTACCACCAGAGTCAGACCAAAGCACTTATGAAGAGATTAATGTGTGGATCAAAATGTATTATTTGTGTCCTCTGAAGAAGGATTATCTATGATACTATGACATTATTTAAAAACACCTTTTCCAGATGCCACAAGGACGTGTATATCGTTATATATATATATATCTGCAATATATATCATGTGTAAGATTCCTTACATTGATACGCTCTGTTTATACCATAGAGCACTTTGCCTTCAGTGCACAGCCTAGAAAGAACGATTGTATATATATATATATATAAATATATATATATATATATATATATATATATATATATATATATATATATATGTATATATATATATATATATATGTGTGTGTGTGTGTGTGTATGCACTCGTCATTTGGGAAGGTCGGTTTTTACTTGATTAGAGAGTTTATGTTTCCCATGTTAAAATAGTGAGACTGCCGTTCTTTCTTGAAATATTATTTCAGAAAATTCTGTCCAGTTCACAGTTTTTTCATATTTTCCTCAATAATCTTTCAACTACTGATCTCATATTGAGAAAATTTAGAATATTTCATGCATCAATTGCTACAATGAATCGTAATATTTTATAAATAGTCTAAATAATGAAAATTGTGTTGAAAAATTGAGTATAAAATTACGTTCGTTTATCCAAAATATATATTCCATAATATGCTATGGATTTGAAGAAAATGATGATGGAATTATTCGATTTTGAATTGTCATGTTTTCTGGGGGGGGGGGGGGGGGGGGGGAGGAGACTGACCAGGCATCTTTATGTCAGGAGATTGGATTGAGGTGGTCTTTTCTCTGTAGTCATGTAGATTTGTCCCCATCACATTTTCTAATCAAACAAGGCACAGGAAGGGATGGATCCAGAGGGAGGGTCCTAACCCCAGCCCCCCTCTTTTCCAAGCTGTTACCACAGCTGTCATTTTTGAAAACGTAAAAAGAAATGTGTGTGTGTGTGTGTACATCACGCCGTTGTCTTTTGGTATCTTCAAAACAAATATGTTGAATAACCTTCCTGCATGCCTGACACACTGACAGTTTTATTTAGGTCCTTCCTGTTATACCTGAGAGGCCGGTATTGTGTATAGATGTGCTGGGATCGTCAACACTTTTGGTCCGGTATGTAATGTAAACATTTTTAAACATACCAGGGTCGGATCCGAATACAATCACTCAAAACTGTTTAGTAAATAACTACTTCCTCTTCACTGTCCGATAACTTTTTCTGGGTGTTAAATTTTTTTTTCAGATTGACTACACCAGCGCACGTGCTCAGCGGCTTTATTGTTCGGGCATATACGCCTTACCCACATGTTAGGGAAATGGAGGGCATAAATCATTGTTGCCGTATGTTAAATTTTTTTCAATTTCGGTTCCAAGGGGGTCTTGTCTTTATCAGCCGATTAATTGTAATTTGCGCTTGTAATTGATTTTAAATATATGTTTAATCTTCAATCTTTATATCACGTTATACATGAGCTTAGCCTTCATACCACCATTTTGAACAAAAAATAGTCTTTCCTCGTGTCAGTCATGTAACCTTTATACTAAAACAGTGCGTGAACATTGAACGTTGATTAAAAAGAACACAATCGCTTTGTGCGGCAAGTTTAGTTTCTTAAAATCTTTATCAGTATATATTTACTTTGTAATAAATTTATTTAATATAATTAATTTAAATAACCTTCTACAAGTATAGCCTTGTTCTTCCTTTTAGGTAAGTCTGACGTTCTTTATACACGTGTTCAAAGTCGGGATACTATGGTTTAAGAAAGGTCGCGCCGCCACCGCCGAGATTTCTTTTGGACGCGATCACTCAAAATACATTTCACGGATCTTTACATAACCTGACATGTGCAAAGATATGGGTGAGGGGATGAAGTCTTTTTAAAATGGGGTAATGACCTAAACAAGGAGAGTGACCTTGACCTTGTATATTGCCATTTATGGTGAAAATCACACAAAATCATAAATTTCTCAATAAGGGATGCATGGATTGGTCCAAAAATCAAATTGACCGAAGATCTTGGATAGCTTTGTCTTCTACGGAAGACAGGTGGCGCCACCTTCTGTCCTTTTCTTGTTTTCGTCCCTTTTAATACCCCACCATTGCCACTTGACAGTATTGCGAGCATTTTAAGTCAAACACTAAAGGACAGATTTGGCTGAAATTGTACATGTCCATTGATCTTGTATACCTCAATCTTGTACTCAAGACTGCTTGCGCCATCTCTAATTGTTTTGCCGTGGCGTCCATCTGTACATGTGCTTTGGATGAAAAATGCTCATATGTCCGGAGTGGTTCAAGGTATTGGTCTGAAATGTGGCATGTCAATCCATCTTGGAAAGTTTTCTTACAAACCAGACAGGTGGCTCCACCTACCTTCCCGGTTTTGTAGCATAAATTAATGCCCTTTTCTCAGGAGAGATTTGCCCTATTGGCCTAAAATTGTGCATATCCGCATATTCATAAATCTTGGACTCCTCCATCTTGTACTCAAGACTGGTGCACCATCTGCAATCGTTTTGCCATGGCGTCCATCTGTACATGTGCTTTGGGTGAAAATATCTCATATCTCCGGAGTGATTCAAGGAATTGGACTTAAATTTGGCATGTCTATCCATCTTGGAAAATTTTCTCGTAAACCAGACAGGTGGGGCCACCTACCTTCCCGTTTCCATAGAATAAATTAATGCTCTTTTCTAAGGAGTGGTGTGCCGTATTGGTCTGAAACTATGCATGTCCATAGATCTTGGCCTCCTCCATTTTGTCCTCAAGACTGGTGGCGCCATCTGCAATAATTTTCGTGTGGTGTCTATCCATACATTTGTTTTAGGTGAAAATTGCTCATATCTGAGGATCAATGTGTTTGCCCCCAGTTTGGCATGTACATCCTTTTTGGAGTGTTTTCTCGTCAACAAGACAGGTGACGCTACCTACCTCACCATTTTGATATTATAAATTAATTCCCTTTTCTCAAGAGTTATTCACTGTATGGGCCCCCATATTTGGTGAAAAATATGGTTCCTCAAGTTGATAGATGGAAGAAACCATAGTCGCTTGCCAAGTGTCAGTATATGCTGCTGAAGATGGATGGCCTATTCTTAAAGGAGGGGGGGGGGGATCAATTGTCTGGGGATATTATGGCACCTGCGGTGCCAAAAAATAACTTGTTTTAATTGTTTTTAATGTAGTTCTGTATACCGTATGCAGGTAGTGCTTGGTGTCCAATCGTTATACCTATCCCGGGCGATTCCGCGTCTAGATATGCATCGTGGTGCTGAGTACGGTTTATTCCCAGTTAAAAAAAACAAAAAAAAAAAAAAAACTGCCACCCTCATTATAGGTTAAGGGTCAAGAGGGCTATATTTTCTTTCGGACAATTACCCTTTCTATATATTATTTATATTACTAATTTTTGGATATAAATTCCCTAAATCAATCTTCAATTTTCAGGAGTTATAATGTTAAACCAAAAGTTCTATATATTGTGTCCAACATATATGTTTTTTTAAACCGGCTTCTGTGGCTCAGGGGTAGAGTTCGAATATCAGCCGAGGCGGTTGGATTTTTAAAGGTCCGTCCTCACCCAGGGTGAGCGCTCTGCAGGCTTTTTTTTTTTGGAAAGGCCGTGCCAAACGGCCGTGTTTCACTCACCAACGAGTGAGCCTTTCGGGCTTCCTCGGTTGTATGACCCAGCGATGGAGACGATTACGCAACCGGGCCCTCAGGTGCAGTAGTTAGGCCAACCAGGAAATTAAATGAGAGGAAGCATGTGATACTGCCCTGTCGTGTAGTCCGACACCGGAACGGAATTCTGCATATATATATTATTACATATACTTTTTTTTTAACAAAAAAAAATACAGACAGTAATAACACCCATGATTACAAAACAGTACACCAATCAGTAACAAAAAAGACATACAAAAAGAGGACTAATTACAAAGTACTTATATACATACATATTAACCTGTTTGTTCAAAGATCAGTATGACTAACAACTTATTACCTTTTCCATCTATATATATTATTTTAGAAATACTTGTAATGTTAAGTTAAACAAGCTCAATATTATTGTTTTCATTCACATGTCAAAAATATTGTGTCATACAAATTATCTATGCTGTAAGTATGGATAAAGTTTCCATTGTCTTTCTGATATTTTACCACATCAGTTTAGATATATTTGTTGTTTTTTTCTGTAGGCTTCTCTGTACGTTCAATCTTTCTTATGATAATCCATGTATTTTTTTAAAGAAATCAAGTGTAAGCTTAACAGAATCTCTAGATCTATATATCAAATCTTTTTCATGTAAAATAATTTTATTTTCCATATTTATTTTCTTTTCAGATACATATACCTAAAATAATATTCCTTTCTGTAAATAAACTAATTGGTTAACCATAAAAAATGCTTATATTTAGACAAAACCGTTTAATCTACCTCTGTATGGCAAAACCTACAATATGGGTCTTCAGTCAAATCAAACTTATATAATCTCTCTTTAAGATATAATTATGGAGTATTTTAAACTTAAACTCACTCACTTTTTTTCTTTGGTATATAAAAGACCCCATCCTTCATCTGTTACGTTATATTTAGTACTAAACGTTTGCCTTGTACTTGAACCCTGTGTTATAACGAGACTAATAAAATTACTATATACTTGCTTTGCAATAACATTTGTCATAGTAATGTTATTGCAAAGTACATATACTTAGTTAAGCGAGCATTAATAAAATGGATGCGAATACCTCCACCAAAAAAAAAGAATATAAAAAAAACATTTGTTTTATTAATTGCGTCTCTAATGCACATTGCGGTTACTTCATTACTTTATCATAAAGATATATATATATCCAAAATAGTGTGCCTGTATTTGTCACAGAATCAAATATAGTCAGGTGCCAAGCTAGAAAAATGCTTATTAAAAGGTGTTTTCCCCCACCTCATCGCCTGGGAAATTTCTATTGGTACCACGTTACAACTTAATGTTTCTGGTTCATTGTGTAGGCGGATGCAACTTCGAAAAGTAGGGTTTTTTTTTTTGTGACATCATGTTTGTAGACACTTAGACTGGCCAAGTCCATGGAATGGTTAAGATTTAATTGGTGCCTCTGACAGAGTAATCTAATGTTCTCTCACGGTCTTGTAACGCTAAGTGCTGGTACTGCCACTCTGGCCCTCTTACTTCATGTTAATTATATCAGTGAATTTAATTACGTATTATTTACGCATTTTAGTAGAAAATAAAAATACTAATGCCCTGGCAGGGCTAGTATACACTCGGGCGATGATTGGGATTGGGTAATGAAAATCTTTATAACTATTTTAGCTTTTATCTTAAAAATTTTTATTAAAAAAATACCTTAATTCTGAAACTTATATTTAATTGTAATATATTTGAAATGTGATTAAAATGTGTGTATAAAGAGTCGAATCTTTGTTTTATGGGCACCCTTGGGACTTGGCCAAACTGCTAATGTTATGGAGGTTCCCACTTGATATGGAGGTTATGACCATCTCATTCAGTGTTGATTCCCTGTTTGAAAAATTACTGATATTTCTTCTGTTTGAATATATCATTTACTTTATATAGTACTTTATTATATATATATATATATATATATATATATATATATATATGGACATAACCATATGGACGTAACATAATTACGTATTGACACACCCAGCATGGAATATATGCATACATTTAAATCATTTAGATATTTTGACACGCCAAACATGTCACCCCAACGTGATATTTAGCATCTCGGTTCCTTGTCAACCGAGAGTGTGCCATCCTAAAAATGCTCAGTGAGTTTGTTATCATACCTGGCCACTGCACCCTTACATCGCCATACTTATCTTCAAGCTTTCTCTAAGACAGGGAATCTTTGATAAGTTAAACCTTTAGAGCTGATGTCAAACCTTTCCTTTGAGTTTGGGTTGACATTAAGTAAGTAGACAGTAAGAGTAGATATGGTACAGAGGGACCAATTTTTTTTTGTAAATTAATAAATATTGCATTCGGTCAGTTGGACCTTACACTATTACCTTATCACAGAGTACCAAAATAAGCCGGGCATCCATGCACCCACTGTATTAAGTAAAGTAGCATTTTGTCCGTCTGATACAAGAAAGTCTTTTGTCAAAACGGACCTATCAGTCAAACATACATGCATAATGAATGGGTATTAACTGTCACAGGAAAATCCAACCTGGCTGACCTAATTAGTATGCATGCATCCCATGCTTTGTGATGAATCAAATAGCCGATAATCTTATAAACAGTTAGTATAACTACACCTCTGATCTTTCTTATTTGTTTGATTGTTATCATTAAAAGTTAATATATATATTAATATATAAATATATAATAATCAATAGTTATTCTAATGAATAATAATTTAAAATACACAATAAAAAGGCTCCGAACTTCTAAACGGCATATATTTCATTTGGGAAAATCGATTAAATGCCCACATTAGCTAGGGAAAGTGCCCACTTTACAGAATACAGAGATGTCCACATTAGCTAAAAATTATAAAGAAGAGAACAAATGGGACTGCCGAAACGTGCCCACTTTATAGAAGTGCCCACTTTATGGAGGTTCCCTATAAGAGAGGTTCAACTGTATATATGAAACGTGTCATACAGATGCTAAAAACACACACACATATATATATTTATATATACACACATATGTATATATGTGTGTATGTGTCTGCAAGTCACCCCCCCCCCCCCCCCCCCCATTCTTTGAACATAATTGACGCCACTGTTGTCAGGGTAGGTTCAAGTGGGAAAGTGGTGCAATATTTTGTGACAGCAAGGTTTCATACACCACCTAGGATATAAAAATGTACAGATCTTGATCCCAGGGTAAGGGTATAGATGTAATTAAAGTCTCTTTAAATGCCTATGTATTTTATATACTGTAACAATTGCCCCTCATATAAATGCGTTTGAATACTGCTTAACCACGAGTCATATCTGATGACATTTTAAAGGGGTCAACAAAGGCCAAAGGGGTCAACATGTGCATGGCATTTAATGTCTTTTTGTCCTGTTTTCATGAGTGGAATGTTGCCCAATGCTAGTGAGGTAGAGTAAGGCTGAAGCACGTTAACTCATATGTCCTAAACCATGGCAATCAGGATACAAGGTAAAGATCACGTGATATGCATTGTACAATGCATCGAAGAATTGTTTAAAGCCCTCGGTTAAATTGTAATCGACCACTCCACTTGCATAGAAACAAATATGGCGGCGACAATCAGAGGGAGAGCTATATTATTCTTCATTTATTGAAATTTACTTATATCTATTTTTGCTAAAATTGCCTTAATTTTTTTTAAAAGTCTGAAATATACTGCTGAAATGAGAATCGAATCGAGAATTCACTCGAATGTAAAGAATTGGTAACAAAGATCCTCACAATTTACAGGCCTAATTGTAAGCATCATACGGTTACTGGGACTTTAGAAAGCTATATTACATTATATTGCCGGAGCTAATGGATCCATCTGCTGCATAGAAACCTTTGAATTAATCAAACAGCCAAAATCTGTGGTAATATCATGAAAACAATACTCATTTTCGAATCAGACTTTACGCCTCCCACTTCACATTACGCCAACCCCTCCACATTACGCCCACACACTCCATATTACGCCACCAACTTTACATAACGCCACCCACTCCCCATTACGACAATAACTCCACATTACGTCACCCACTCTACAATTACGCTACCTACTTCACATTACGTCACCCACTCCACATTACGTCACCGACTCCACATTACGACACCCACTCTACAATTACGCCACCTACTTCACATTACGTCACCCACTCTGCATTAGGCCACCTACTTTACATTACGCCACCCACTCTGCATTACGCCACCTACTTCACATTACGCCACCCACTCCACATAACGCCACCAACTCATCATTACGCCAGCCACTTCACATTACGCCACCCACTCTGCATTACGCCACCCACTCCTCATTACGCCACCCACTCCACATTACGCCACCTACTTTACATTACGCCAACAACTTCACATAACGACAACCACCCCACATAACGCCACCCACTCCACATTACGCCCACACACTCCACATTACGCCACCCACTTCACATTACGCCAACCACTCTCCATTACGACACCAACTCCACATTACGTCACCCACTCTACAATTACGATACCTACTTCACATTACGTCACCCACTCCACATTACGTCACCCACTCCACATTTCGACACCCACTCTACAATTACGCAACCTACTTCACATTACGCCACCCACTTCACATAACGCAACCTATTCCACTTTACGTCACGAACTCCACATTACGCCACCCACTCTACAAGTACGCCACCTACTTCACATTACGTTACCCATTCCACTTTACGTCACGAACTCCACATTACGCCACCAACTCTACATTACGCCACCTACTTCACATTAAGCCACCCACTCTACATTACGCGACCTACTTCACATTACGCCACTTACTTCACATTACGCCACCCACTCTGCATTACGCCACCCACTCCTCATTACGCCACCCACTCCACATTACGCCAACTACTTCACATTACGCCAACTACTTCACATAACGACAACTACCCCACATAACGCCACCCACTCCACAATACGCCATCCACTCCACAATATGCCACCTACTCCACATTACGCCTCCCACTCTACATTATGCCACCTACTTCACATCACGTTACCCATTCCACTTTACGTCATCCACTCCACATTACGCAACCAACTCTACATTTCGCCACCTACTTCACATTAAGCCACCAACTCTACATTACCCCACCCACTTCTCAATACGCCACCCACTACACGTAACGCCACCCACTCCACATTACGCCATCTAATCCACATTACGCAACCTACTTCACATTACGCCACACGCTCCACATTACGCCAGCCACTCCTCATTACGCCACCCACTCCTCATTACGCCACCCACTCCACATTACGCCACCTACTTCACATTACGCCAACTACTTCACATCCCGACAACCACCCTACATAACGCCAACCACTCCACATTACGCGTAATTGTAACTGTTGATGGAACTCTACTTGAGCTTTCATTTACGTTTTGCCATAACAATACAACAATATAGGGCATATGTTCTAATTCTAATCTCCATTTTCACAATAATCGCTTCAACGTAAGCAAAAGGTCAGAGTGGAAGCTCACACACACACACACACACACACACACACACACACACAAAGAAAAATACATTTCTTCTGTACAAAGTTTTAATGAACATTATCTCACTCTTGAATAAAACGGCTTGAAAAGCGCCACTGAATTAAAGCATAAGCAACTCAATGTGAGTTTTCTATGAACTACATTTATGTAATTTTGCAAAGAAAAAAGCTATTTAATGCCATTGGTTCAAAACTTCTCTTTATTTCTGTACAAACATTTACTCAAAATTTTAAGGTGGAGCCTTCTAGATAAGAAAATTGTCACATTTAATACAGTCTCTTTGAGTCTGAACAGTTAAAACATAAACAATTAAATGGCAGCATTTTGTGATAATCATCTATGAAAATATTGCAAGCATACAAGCAGCCAAAGCCAGTCCAATAGAGGAAGTGACGTAACATCCGGCACACGTTTCTTGATAAGAGAGACTCGTCGACCTGACATCAACCCAGAAAGTGTCTTGGTGCTCCACGAAGGTCCCCCTAAAAATTATGATATAAAATGTGTCTCTGTGCTCTAAAAAGTTCCCTTAAAATTTAAACAAATACTATCCGTCCAGACAAAAAAAAAACAAACGTGAAAAATTATTGTTGTTTTTACAGTTTCTAGGAAAATTGCTTTGTAAATAATGAAGCTCTATTAACTTATAACTGATCGTAATCGCCGTCTTTTCTCGTTCCAGGAAACAGCACAACATTCTTGAAGTTTACTGTATTCATGACAGATGAATTAGGGCCACGATGATGTCGATTAAATGGGACACGTTGAGGTGCAGTTAAAATAATTTACTGTAAACAACTTTTGTGTTTTAGCGCTACCTGGTGTCCATACTTGCTGATTTTTTATCAATTTAGTTTTGACATGAACTGTACTGGAGCTTGAACTTATATCTCTGTTCAGTGCAGGAATACATAAGGCATTTTAGGTATCTCATTTTAATCCGGACATTGTAAAATTACATCACCAACCGGTAAACAGTTAATCCCATTTAAAATCCGTACCTAATTATAGCATTACATAACCACTCGTGAACAGTGGACTATATAGCTATAAAATTCCTTATGTACGGAATGCGCGATGCGAACAAAACCAAAATTGACCAAATAAATAAGCTAAGATTCGTTATGTATGCGTATCCGGCAAAACAAATCGCTACATGAAGGCGTAGGTAACAATGTAGTGTAGAGGAAAATGTAATCCATTCTAGTGTGTTGGAGAAGATTTTTTTTTCACAGCAAATTAGATAAACATGGGCGTTTTGTTGTGGAGACTTTGTGGAATAAGTAATATTTTGTTAGCGTGGAATGTAAACAGGTGTTTCCTTGAACTTGACATATGTTAATTTTAAAGCTTAACAGTTGAGACAAGAAATCCTGGCCGTCACACAGTGCCCAAATCATAGATAATATAGAGCTCTATATTGTCTATATATGGCCTAAACAGAAGATATGTTTCGAATATAAACTACCTCTTGCGGAAGTGTTGGACCAAATGTGATATGACAGAGCTGCAATACCCAAATATATAGAAGGCCAATTAATATGTTCTTTTTAATCTTGATAATAAGGAAATTTAGCAATACAAACATGCACAGATAATGCTTATTTTCTGCGGAGAGAAAATTACATCACATGCTGCGAGATGCGTGCCTTTTAAACGTTTTGACAGCGGAAGGTGGTGCCATCTTGAGACTGGGGGAGAAACTGATTCATAATTAAACATTCTCAGCATTTAAGAAAGAGTTTAACCCAACCTCTCATTTCCTTATGCTAGAACTGTCAAGAAAAGGCGGAACTGTATAAAATACAGCTTTATCTACGATAATAACATGTATTGGAAATAATGCGTCAGTTGGACCAAAAGCAGACAAGTCTTACCGGAAGTACACCTGTCCTGTGAAGCCGGGTGGCGGCGTCCATTTGACCTTTTTACTAGTATAGTGCTCTTCTGTTGTATGAGTAACGGCGCTCTGTTAAAAAAATCGAAAGAGAACTGTTAGACAGTACTGGGACATGTTTTGTAACAGTACAAATCTGTAATTTAGAATTGTGCATAGGATGAAATCTAATGGAGGTATTATGCCATCATTTACCATGCACCAAGATAGCTTCAAAGTAAGAGGCACATTTTAATAAATCAGGCGCTCTTTACATTTAAAATGTGTGTATATTAAATTAGTAGAAAGGAATATTATCAGACCTCAAGTAATTTTTTGTCAGTTTTTGTAAGGACACTGAAATATTAAAAAAAGTATATAATACCTAACTAGGAATGTAAGAGTATTACATATTTGGAAAAGTGGGACAAAATAAGTGAAAGAAATAAACATACAATAGCTTTTGCAGTTTCAGTATTAAGACACAAAAGCAATATATTTGGGAAATATTTGTACTCTTATAGGGAACACTAGAATATATAAATATATAGTATGTGCATTTTGCAACATTGTATTTGACCTGATCGTATGAAATGTGTAATAAATAAGTTTGGCCATAAAATTTAATGAAAGACTGGGACATTGGATTGATAACATTATGTCACCGGCGGATTAAGGAGGAATAAGGATATACGCTTTATGCCAATATTTCATTTCAAGTCTTGGAAGGGTTCAACAATATTCGTGCCCCATATATTTCGCTGCATTTATGTAATAACATTCATCCAAACATTCACCTGTCATTGATTTGAAAACTTTATATGCAAATATGCTTGGTTTTGATTTTCAGTAACCCCGTAATATTCTTCCTAGATTGTATATTTACGGGACGTCAAGTATTGACTAGCGCATGCAAGCACATTGTTTAGCTGTTTATATTTGTTATAGCAACTATAGAAACTTGTCTGTTCATGATTCAGCTCTCCGTTCCAAAGCTTATCGCTTATAAGAAGTAACTGACCGCCTGCAGTTTCACATTTGTTGAGCACACTCTCGGTTTTTAGCTAGGATATTAAGATTATCAGAAGATATTTAAATTAAGTCTAGTGTAAACATTATACATGTACACAGTGTCATGTTCATTAATGGGACCTTTTCTAATATCTAAAGTCTATTAAACGATCCCAACCACCTATCTGACCTTTATAAACTAAAGGTAATCCATTGGAGCATTTATGTAAGAGGCCTGAAAACATGGATATCACCGCACACAGGTTGCTTGTTTTGTTTACATCAACATATATTTTATATTTTGTGGTGGCCCGCCAAAAATAACTGAAGCACATTCAACAAAGGTATCTGGCAGCAAGTCAGATAAGCCAGAGCTTTGCAAATGGCGTTTTGTGACCTTTCTACCTCCTCATATATGCAACCTACCACCTTAGGTTACATGAATTTCCCATATGTTAACATTGCGGTGCTTACAAACATGTTGTTGATAAACAAGATCATGCATGCGTCAATTATGAGTTTTAAAAATTTCCTTAACTGGGATTACCTAGAGTCCAATTATACACATGCAGAGTGAGCCATAAATCACATAATTCTCTCAAAAGGTTGGCGAGTAGCGGGCTTTAATGTATTTATGCTTGTTAAAACTGGCCCATCTCTAGAGATTAATGAACGTACCTTCTTTTTGTTTCCGCAAACAACGAACTTCATGTTGTAGTCGAGTGAGGAGAAAGTTCCGATGGGGTCTTCGGGCGTGTTACATGACACACAGCGGGCCTGGAGAAACCATCCCTCGAAAAACGTGACATTGACATTGCCGTTCAATTTCATTTCCACTGTAATTTAAGTGTGATCAAAATATGTATCTGAAAACATCGGAATAAGCAGCAAATAATGGACCGCTTCATGTAAAGTACTGCCCGTCAGTTATATCATCTGATATTTCTAAACCTCATAAAGATCCACAAGTTCAATGTTGGTGACAGGTGTAGAAAAGACTTTCAATAAATCCAGAAGATTGCGAAACGTTAGCCTCCTCTTTTATGGTCATCTCAACCAATGGAGACTATTTGCAGAGGGGATAGTTATTGCTCGAGCTGCTAAGATAATTAAGATAATTAAGATAATTAAGGGAGGACAGAACCCAGAGAATGTCAATTAAGAAAAAAATTCTATAGATGAACGTATTTGTAGGCGATATTAGTTATGTGGACCGTCTAAGATAATGGTCATGGCATTTGTAAAACTGCATTGGTCGTAGGACTGTATGTGGCTTAAGTAAGGTTTTACGAGGCTTGGGTCATACAAGGCAATCGCGAGGCGAGACCAAGTAAAACGTTATAGTGTTTTATTTTAATACACCAACCCATAACCGAGACCCCAACTTGGTCTAGCTTTCGCTTAACTGCATTTACGTATACATGCATATATACTCTGCTTTTATGTACCGAGCACTTTGATCCTGGAATGCCAGCCGAACCCTTTCAGTAATATATATATATATATATATATATATATATATATATATATATATATTGTTACGAAGATATATTGCTCAGGGGAAAACACTGGGCCGATTCAGGTTTCGAACCCCCATGTTGGTGGCGCACAAATCCGGCTTACCAACCGCTTCACTAGAAAAGCAAGCTTCACTATAGTGAGACAGTTCTGTCCGCTTTGATGTCACCCCGTAACTAAATGTATATATATATATATATATATATATATATATATATATATATATGTAAATATATATATATATATATACGAATGAAAAGGAAAGAATAACTAAAAAAAACTAGCATCGCCTGCATGGAAAATTCCTATAATATCAAATATAGTGTTTATGAGAGGGAAACGTGTATTTCGGGGCCTCAAACAGGAGTATATTTGAATGACTAGTCAATTTACCTAAGTATTTGGTTTATGAATAAAAAAGAACTCGCTTGTAGTACTTTGCCACAGCGGTGTTTGAAACCGTCGTCTGATCTTAACCATTCATTGAAGACCTTTGCTGGCAGGTGACACATTGTACTGGCTGGTTCAAATTGACTTTGGGAGAACACGAGCTTATCACCACTGATCACGCTTATCAAACGATAAGTAAAATGAAAAACACTGCCGAGTGTATTTTACATATTTTTAGATAAAATAATATTTTCGAAATCTGTAAGACGATATTTTTTAGCTGAAATACATTAATGTTATCGTAAAATGGAATGTCTCTAGTCTCCCGGTAAGCCTTGAATTCCTATTTGGAAACTGTTATGCAAATGACTTGCGTCACTGCTAGGCCGTAATGTAAGTGGATTAAAACGTATATAACAAAGGAAAATGCATGTGGGACAATTTACACAAATACGACCGAATTAATATTGCTTACGGCGTCCTACTGAAAATGACATGTTATCAAATGTCTCAAATTAAGGCGTAATGTAGACCGCACACACGTGTTTGTATTCACTCCCGTGATCTTTTTGGTGCAAAAAAGGACAAGATAATGCCAGTAATGCTCCCGTTCTAATAATTCTGTGGCCTGTGTCATTGGTCTGCTATCAGCACTTGACTAGACATATTAAAATATTATTTTCATTAGAATATATCGGCTCTGGTTGAGTTTTGACCATTGTGAATATTTATATGATCATGTGAACTTATGAATAATAATCTGACCCTGTGACTGACCTGTGATACTTCTCCCTGAACAGTAGCTTTCTCCGACCTGTATGATGTACGGCGCCGTCGTGTTTTGTTCGTAAGCTTCGTGCCCAGAGGGATACATGCTTTTGCATGCACTGGCGGGAGCGCCATTGTGGTAACCCTCGGAGAGCCTCACGATAGCAAAGGCAACCAAAACAATTACAACGTGCCGGTATCCCATCATGCAACTGTAAAAGACTGTAAAAGACATATAAAAGACTGTAAAAGACATGTACATATGATATTTCATGTGTGTCATTTTGTCCATTGTTCTATGCAAATTTGTTGATTATGTCTGTATTTGAAATGCCGCGTACACCTTCTTTGTCCGTATATACAGGCTCACATATTTATGTGTTTGTTTTTATAATATGCGCCAAGCTGCGGTTGTCCCATGCTTCTTTTCTTGAAACCTTGCCATTCAAAACAGCAGTTACACGGAAAGAGCTCTGCGACGACTGTAATATAGGCCCATAACCGCTGCGACAGGAGCGTATATTTATTTCGTCATACCATATTTTCATGTACTTACCAGGTTTAAAAGGCGTTGACCCTTCCACCATGCGAATCCTATCACTTAGTCTTATAGTTTATTTGTCCGTTACATTTACAAGGAATATCATATTATTCAATAAAAAGATGACAGTTTAATTTCTACTTTGCTTTAGTAAATTTCACTTGGAAAAAACCCAGCATAACAAGCTCCTTTTTATCAAGCAAATCAAATCATCATCTTCTCTGCGCAAATCGTACATGAAAGATAACGCCTCTTTTGTTAAGAGATTTTTCGATGAAGAAATGATCATATCCCCACAATGGTTTGTGGGGTTCATAATACCCTTTTCACACGGTAGAAGCAAACCGTTTTCTAGCCATTTTGAAAGCGTTTTAGAGCGTTCACGCGACAATCCACAGCATTTCAAACCGTTTTGGCAAAGCGTTTTGGATCAGGCTCAGGAGGTGTATTCAAACCGTTTTTAAAGTGAACCGTTTTATTCACTTCAGGGGTATAAGCAGAAGAAAAATTATGCCTATTATATCCAACTATCAGTTCAGTTTTGCTTTATACAAAAGTTCCCAAGCAAAACCATCCCATTACATATTTTTTGGCCAAGTCAGTCAGGGCATCTCCTAATTGACTTGCTGTGGCCGAGACGATGCACACAATATGTTTATTTTGATCGTGCCTGATCCAATCGTTGGATTAAGCAAATGATTTCAGGTCAATATTTTGGCAGATACAAACTTCTTTTAAGGGAAGAAGTTTTTTTTTATTATTTTATAATTATTGGTAATTGGGTCCCTTTAACTGTACTTATTGTGACATATAGATTTGCACCAGACGGAGTGATATTTCAGGGACCGCGTTAGGACGAGTATTGGTCTTAGGAGAGAGTGTTTATTAGCCGGATAAGGAAAGAGAAGTTCTGAAGGCTTTGTATTTGTGAAGTAAGAGTCAGTTAACGGCGAAAAGCCTAAGAACGGTTAATGAACTGTATTGTGAGATAAGAGCCAGTCTACCGTGGTGAAAGCCAATTTGGCGACCTGATAAAAATAGACCTGTTTTGTTGTACCCCTAAACTTAGAGTGAATTTCCTGGATTTCTGCGTGAATATTCCCGGGAAATATATGTCCGCTGCGTATGTGGTGTCACACTGAGCAAAGCTTGGTAAATGTAGTGTTATCGTTTTTGTAATATTCTCTTAGTAGTTCGCACGTATACATAATATATGACAGAGTTTTTTTGTATTGAATACGAGATGAACTTAAACTGGCCCAACATCACAGAGATACAATATTAAAATATGTCCGATCAGAATTGTTTTAAGCAAATTACATGCATATTATTCTTTTTATATAAGGTGTTACGGGGTGACATAAAAGGGGACCAAACTGTCTCGCTAGTGGAGCATTCTTTTCTAGCGAAGCGGTTGGAACGTCGGACATGTGCGCCACCGACATGGGTTCGAATCCCTGATCGTCCCAAAATTTTCCCCCTGAGCAATTTGTCTTCGTAACAAAGGAATCAATGAAATAAGATACATTTGGTATAAGAAGTTTTACATGCAACGGAAAAAATGCTTTTTATGGATTGTGACAAACTTTGAATTTGAAAGAATCCTAGCGGAAAGGGTACTCAAAACTTGGTGCAATGCGCATGCTATGGATAATTCTGTAAAAATAAGGCGGATTTTTTTTTCGTGCAGAAACAAAAGATTTACAACCAGATGTACACGCTTTGCCAATAAACATTTAACACGTACGTTTCTGGCTGAGGGACGTACCTGCGCCTTAGTGGTGTATCTCCAAGTGGACGCACTCTGTGCTTCGAATTTCATTTGCATGTGTTAATAGCCCTTAATACTGGGGAATAAAAACGATTTGGGTTGAAAAAATAACATTTTCAATTTAAGTGTAAATTAATCGTCATTTTACTGATATCGAGTAATTGTTTCTCCAGAAATCATTACAATTCAACAACCCGGATGTTTAAGTTGACAAGTGTTCCGTGCGCTCCATTTGATGGCGTATATAAGGTTCTGACCTGTTTTCTTGAACTGTGGTAATTACTAAGACCTAGCTACAAGATATTAGATGCAGGCCATGTTGTCGTGAAGTATAGGTATTTAACCACGATCAAAAAGAGATGTGTCCAATAGAGAGGTGCTCCAGATTATTTAGTCCCGGGCAGCGTATGGGAAATAACTGGAGCGTATATCGCGGCACCTGAGCGTGTACACGATGTACAATAACGCACTTTATGAGCGGCAATCGTGTGTAAGGGAAAATTATATAACAGTATACAGTTTTACGGTATGTCTCTTTCTTTCGCGTTGTGCGATAGACTTAACAGAGATAAATGTTTATTATATATATATATATATATATATATATAGAGAGAGAGAGAGAGAGAGAGAGAGAGATGTTGCGTCATTTACTTATTATATATATAATAATAATATATAATATATATTATATATATATATATATATAAAGTCAGGTGTGTATGCACCTTCGGGCAAGGAAGCGCTCATTTGAGTTTGGATTTAGTCATACAAAGATATGGATAAGGGATGTTATTTGTCTTATTTTGAATTTAGTTTGTTAAAAAGGATTACAATACCTGTCTCTAACAGTTAATGGCCACTTGTTCCGTTAACTGGTTAAGGATATTGAATATTGGTACAAAAACTGTGTAAAACAATAACTTCTACTCGAAACGAATCTCTTTTGTTGGGGCACTGTCGGAAGGCCGGGACTTCTGACTCAACTGTCAAACTTCAAAATAAAAAATTGTTACATTTCAAGGAAACACCTTCTGTTTACATTTCACTTATGCATACTTACAAAATATTCTCATATTTTTTTATGAATTCCTTAACACGAAAAAAAGACCTCATGGTTATGTTATTTTCCTTGAAACCATTTTTAGTCAACGAATTTGAATGTAGTTTATCGCCCTGTTCACTACATTTATATCTCCGCTGCTTGTGTATTTAGAAGCCCCGGTGCATTGTGCGGGTCAGATTTGACTCCAACAATCCCTAAACAGCAGAGTCGTACACTTGTGAGTCCGCGTCTGCGCAGTGTGTATTTTACCCACATGTAAAAAAAAGGCACGGCACACTAAAAAACTGATTGGTTAAATATGTCACCAATTTAATTGGTTAAGCCAATTTTAGTTGTTTTTACCAAGATATTGTTTATCTTAACCAACGCATTGTTAAGATACTAACCCAATCAGTTAGTTGTTCTGATCAATTTTTATTAGTTAACAGAATTTAACTACTGTGTGTAGGTTTAACCAATATATTGGTCATTTGATAACCAAAATATTTGTTACCTTAGCACCCATATATGACCAATTTGGTTGGTTGAGATGATATTGGTTGATTTTACCAACATATTGGTTAATTTTTACCGACTGATTGGTCAAGCACTGACCAAACCGACTGGTCAGTTTTAACATCAGACACAAAAGTGTTCCAAATCAGTTGCAAGTGATGCTATATTTACTGGCTGAGGGCCAAAACGTCTAACTTCTATGCGAGGGGTCACAGGTTTGATTCCAAAATATGGCGCAAGGTGTGTTTCCCCTTGAAACCTACACCAAAGCAACCCAAAACTGAAGAATGACTTATATTTATCTGATTTAACCAAATTGATTTGGTTGACCTCAACCAAAGTACATTGGTTGAGAATAATCAAATTATTTTTGTCAAACTGACCAATTTTGTTGGTTAAAATAATCAGCTGACCAATAAATTGATTGATTTAACCTATACCTGTTATTTGATGGCAACCAAAAAAAATTGGTCGTTCTAAATAATAAATTGTTAGGACATATTTTGACCACTTAAATTGGTTGGATTCAACCAATTTTTTGGTTGATTCAACTAAGCTGTTTTTTAGTGTACCTGGATCAGCTGACACAAAGTCCTATAATTTTTATGGATAAACCATTATTCCGAGTCTGTATATAGGATATTGATAAAATATGATTATTATGAATGGATTATGAATAAAATATAAACATTTATATACCATTATTATAAAGATTAAACACAATTTTTGCAAACGGATAACAGAGCCAGTTATATGAGGGTATACAGCATTGAAATCAGCGATCGATGAAATTTGATTATTTATGCATGGGCATTAAAGTATTTTTTTGGGGGTTGTGACTTCGCTCTTTACACAGCGATTTAACTATAGGCCTACTTCCTATATCGTAAGCGCTGTTTGTTATATATGACCTTGTATCCTAAATTGCAACACCAGAGGGGAGCACTGTATTTTTGTCCAATCAGATGAGACCTTGTGCTGGAAGATAGAGCCAAGCGGGAATACACGGAGCAAATCATGTTCATTCGTTTTGAGTGACATCTCATCGCCCCGGTAACCGTCTAAACAGGCCACAGGCTCAGAGAGAATTGCCCAAGACGTGGTTTGCTTAGGGCCTTGGGCACATGGGATTCCCGGTCGGTGAGCTGTAATTCAAACGAAACATAACATCAAAGGCTGCGTGCACACCTCGCTTGCTAGTTTCAGTTCTGCAAACAACAGATACATGTCTACGCTTACAGAGTCATGTCATAATCGAATCGGTCGATGATGCGAGAATACAGAGGGAGCAATTAAAATTCGACCGTAAACTGATATAAACCGGCCCTTGAAGCGCAGCTATGGGCGGAGCCAGGATGCCTGTCGAGTGTTTGTTTATTGGCATCTGGTTGGCTGCTTGTCACATCACGCGCACGTTTCTTTCAGCGTACAACGAACCGCCATCTGGTGTCTAAATATATCATAAACGGTTAGCGCTGGCAGCGTGAAAATCAGTTGCTTCTTTAGAAGCGCAAGATTTCCGCTGCCTCGGGAGCGTTGGGTGTGACTGGCACAAATCATTAAATATTAGAAATCCAGAGTTAACAAATCCAGAATTTCTATTGCACCTTTTCTGTATTCAGCTTTACAAATAGGGTCAACTGTATGTTTAATACCTTGAAGAGAACTTGTAATCTATGACCTGACCTATACTTTGAAGATTGTATTTAGTTTTACCTGACCTATAGTTTGAAGCCTGCATTTAGCTTCATGTGAACTGTAACGTTTCATATTCTGACTGCGGTTTTTGATACATCAGTGCTCAGTATAATACGAATCTGTATAACTTTCAGTGCGTGGGACCGAATGAGAACATTGGATCGGCGAAAACAGTTCTTTGTGCTCAATTAGAATGGTCTTTATAGATTTAACATTATGACCGCTATAATTATTCCCGGACGTGATCTGAATTAAAAGACGCTGGAGTAGTACGCTTTTAAGGTGTCACGTGATTACTAATTGATCATGGGTCATCATGAGACTGATATAAATCAAACTAGTCACGATCCTGATACAACAACAGGCAACAAAAACATGAATTCACATTGATATATCTATACAATATCTTCCTCATAGAGTCGTGACCGGAAATTGCATATTTTTTTTTGGTTTTTGTTTTAAATGAGAAAATTGATCAATATCTCAAGCAAGCCTGTATTACACGGTAGGCTGCATGTTGCATGTTTTATATAACACACACACGCATATGATAATGTCCCTATATATTCATATCTGAATTTCGAAGGATATACGCGTGACTACGTTCGTGGTATGCATATCCTGTGATGAGTACAGATGAAATAATAAATAAGGAGGATATCATTTCGCGTCATGCTTGTCACTTAAAAAGAGGTACTTTATAATATTAGGGATTCTATCGTGAAGGTTTTCAGTCTATGTGATATGTGATAATCGAACTAACTATATATGTTCTGTTTCGTAATTAAGGAATAAACTTTCGTTTCTGCAGTGCAACCAAACTGAAAAAATATAATTTTAATATTAAATTAAATATTTAAATAAACTGAACTAAAAGCCTGATACAAATTATTTGCCACCCTACTATTTGTGAGTAAAACGAATTTTGTCAAGTCATCGCTTACTTATGTACACAAGCTGGTTTTTATGAGCTGTTTGCCGTATAATTACGTCTTTTAACCCCTATCCTCTTTCCCACAGAGGGGTGCCTAATTTTAAGCTCAACTGCTGAAAGAATCTGAGCTATAACGAACACTTTTTGCCCGTCTGTCCGTCCGTTAACAGAGCACAAATCGTAACCGTAAGTCCCAGTAACCTCCCGGGAGGTCCTTTGAAAATCTCGGAAACCTAAAACTAGGTCACTGCGACCTATACTCTCCGAGTTATGGGGCGTGATTTGGAACCCAAGAATAATTAAGAAAATTGATACAAAATATCCTGTGTCTCAATAATTAATGCATCTATTGCCACGAATCTTACTTTGAATATTGATCATGACTAGTTTCATCACTTCCAGAAGTATGACGGCGCCATCCGTATTTTTCGATTTGTCAAATAACAGCAAGTTGTCAGTTTCTTATCTCTTGGTTCATCTAATGTCCTGAGACCTCATGCAATTATTGATCGTGATTAGTTTTGTCAGTTTACGAAGATTGGTGGCACCACCTGTATATTTTTAACTGTCTAATTACAGCAGGGATGTCAGTTTCCCATGTGTGGTTTCATAGAGTGTCCTTAAACATAATATGTTTTACTGATCATGACTAGTTTCATCAGTTCCTTAAGACAGTTGCCGCCCGAAACCTGGTGTGTTCATTGATCATAAGCGGGTGCCCTTTAGTAATCACCCTGTTGTTCCGTATATTCATCTTATTGTCTGTCTGTCCATCCATCCGTCCACAAATTCGTTACCGGATGTTAATAACTCCAGTTTGGATTGGTATATAGATTGCAAATTTGAATAATGTAAACTTATACTCCACATACTGCTCACCTGCCAATAGCGGAAGAAACTCTAGGATTTTTGGGTCACAAGGTCAAAAATCAAGGTCGCAGGGCCCCATCCGTTCACAAATTACTTTATATACGATAACTCTGGTTTGGAGATACAGATTGGCTTCATACATGATTTATTAATGGCCCACCACTTAAGCAAGAAGCATTTTGATTTCAGGGTCACGGGGTCACAGAGGAGGGCCAAAGGACTCCCATCTTAAAAATATCGTAGAAGTATTGTAAATACTTAAATAGCAAAATTAACCAGAGAGATACCAAAGCCTTTTAAAATATGTAGGTAATGCAATAAAATAAAATTATCACATTGATGGATGGAGGTCATGGTCACATGACTACCTCAAATCTGCTGATTGGTTATTCAGTGTCATAAATATTTTTTTCAAATATAGCTACCAAAGGGAGGCTTTCATTGTAGATGGTGAACCAATGAAAGAGATCATGCCACGTGACCAAGAATTTCAGAAGAAAAATGAAAGAGTTATATATATATATATATATATATAAACGCTCTTTTTTTTAATTTTTATTATATCATGCTATGCCATTAGTCTCTCGACAGATATACTGTCTTACTGTAGTCATATTCAAGGTAAACAATGCTGCCACAAGCCATGTACCGCTCATGAGATTTTGGTAACACAAAAAAGTAATACCCCCCCCCCCCCCCCCCCCAAAAAAAAAAAAATTATTGTCATAAATCACGTGAATAGACTTACTTTCATGTATTATGGAACGCGGTTTATGACAAGAATCATATCGCATATATAGTTTGTCTATTCTCCACAGAACCATAGATATCCGTTACAGTCATGACATGGTTATGCATGAATTCATAACGGGCTATGACTTGCAGTTTGGAGGACACTTGACTGCAGTGATGTTTATTGTGTTTTTTTTTCGTGTGATGTAAATTGTATTTTTTTTGTGATGAATATTGTCCACATTTTTAGGGACTCACATTCGGACTTGGACTCGGAGTTAAGGCCTCAAGTCCATCTCAAGTCCAATAGAAATAAACTCTGTCACATATTATAAAGATTTATGTGCATGTGCGAAATACTAACAGTATGTTACAAACTAATAACACTATATATACCAAGCTTTGTTGATCGTCGAGAGCTATAAATGTGATTAACCATTTTATTTAAATGTGTGAACTAACTTTTAAATGTACATGCTTATCTGAAGATTTCCATTTTAAATTTTTTTCTCAAGATATTTTTTACTGGATTTTGACATGAATTCGGGTTCCAAATGACTCGGACTTGAAGGAGATGGATTTGGACTAGAATCTCAAGGTAAACGAATGGCCTGGACTTTGGGTGGGGCCATAGAGCATGGAAGACGTTATTTATAGGGCGAATGCGTTGTTTTTCAGATGTTGTATCCAAATTAGACTAGACAACAGACCAAAAAATGTGAATATACATGGGACTGGATCCAGATTCACATATTATATATATTGTTTTAATTTAGGTACGAGTCTGCATTTGCATCAGTTTTAGTTTAAAAACACTATATGATTCATATATTTAATAAAGCTTAAACAAGAAACAGAATTGGTGTCTTGTTGACATTATGACATATAAGAACAATATCGAATCATTTGTTATACAAAACGTACTATTAGAAAGAATATTTTTGTTTTATATTTATTGTTATGATTATTATTATATTTACAATGCCATATGGTATGGCAGAGATGAGAAAAGATAAAGATATACATCATCTGACTTACGAATATAAAACAAACCTATACATGTATGTACGTGTTGAAATATTTATTAATTTACAAAACGATGTCTTATATATGTTGTGACATTGGAAAAAAACGGTATGCAAAATCCCTCTTACCTCCAAGTCTTAAAATTTCACACATGCACACCTCAGCAGTAACTTCACGGACTGGTTCCTTGGGAGGATACTGGGCGGTTAAAACACATACCGCCTGCCGGCGATGATTCACCGCCTAGTTCATTCAAGCGTGTTGTCTGCTGAACCTTTTCGCGATGAGCCTAATTCGGTTATAATACAGGTTGGCATGTATCCCAGACAAAATACGCCAATAATATTCACTCAACTATCACAGCTATACCACGTACACAGTGCACGTTAGCTTGCTCTCTATTCATGTTACGAATGTCATCCATGCATGTCACATATTGAGGATCTGCATTTTTTACAAGCCTTATCCCAGCATTCTCATATGTATTGACAATTGAAGTGTGCTTACTCAATGGTTAATCATACCAGCTTCTTTTTGGGCACATATTTTAGATTAACAAGTGCATGACGACTGACCAAGGATCTATCTACATACTGCACGAGTTTCTAAAA
Organism: Sipunculus nudus; assembly: GCA_026874595.1. Lineage (NCBI taxonomy): Eukaryota > Metazoa > Annelida > Sipuncula > Golfingiida > Sipunculidae > Sipunculus > Sipunculus nudus. The sequence continues at coordinate 21,502,547 of CM049319.1, forward strand.
CGACATATCGGTACATATTATTTACCTAGTCACAAGGGAAAACTGCCTTAATGTTTGCTGCATGGGTTTGAGAGTTATTCCTGTACGGTTCAGGTCACACGGCCAAACGATACATGGCACCAAGACTCGAAGCAGGGACTAAATAGAATTAATTATATACATCTTCATACCTTAATAAAACATTGCGCCTTCCATGGTCGCTGCAAGGCGGACCGCCAACAACGCCTCCGTAAAGGCAATTTATGTAATCAAACAGCCATTGTATATGACCTTCACTTGACATCCAGCGTCCTGCTTGTTTTGTATTCATCAAGGATAAGCACGTGATAGGCCTATATATTTAACCATGACAAGCTGTCAACGCCCGTTAGAAACTTTACATAAAGACCTCTATATAAACAATGAACTGTTACACATTCTGCATGTTCGACAGTATAAAAACGATTTAATGGCTTATTTACGAAGACGAAAAACATTTAGTATTATTCAAATTATTTCAATTTCCTCTATATAAACAATGAACTGTTGCACATTCTGCATGTTCGACAGTATAAAAACTATTTAATGGCTTATTTACGAAGACTAAAAACATTTAGTATTATTCAAATTATTTTATTCAAATTATTTCAATTTCCCCTTTTTGTCGTTTATCTTGATTCATGAAATTAATCTCCTTTGAACTCGTTCACAATATATATAGTCTGTTCCACCTGTTGATGCCCATTGATATTCGGAGATTATTCTATTAAGCTTAAATATCATTTAACTCTAAAAAGCTGATGAGGGACCAAAGGCCTAATATGGAATGAAATATGAACAACATTTATATTTTGCAACCCTCTGGTTCTTCTGAAATCTTGTTGGCAACTGACATGGCGTCTGTCATGGGTTGTTAGCCGCACTTTGACAGTTGCATTTTTAAGAATATTTATGGCGCTAAACTACAAATCAGAAGCTTTTAATGTTGTTATTCATTTGAGCATGTGACAAATGACCTTGACCTTGATGAATAGGATTGAGATATTGTAACAAAATTGTTTATTCAGATATTAATTTATTGCATTTCTTAAATATTTTAATATAAGTGTAGAATTAATTTAATTATAGTTAATTTGGAATTAATCTGTCAGTTCATGAAAATATTGCCAATTTTCATTAGGCACCCCACCGTGAAATAGACTATTGAAAAAATGGTTCTGTTTTCTTAATTTTAAAGGATCCATTGAAACCATGCTATTACCCTGTAGATTGCCTCATTCTCTCTCTCTCATTAATTATTCAAATGCTAATTCTGTCAATAAGTTCTTTAGCTTGTAATTCTGTGATCTGTGTTCAGATTGGAAATGCATTCAGAATCCACCGAGCTGTATCCTTGCTTCAATAAAAATCACGATAATGGATGAAAGATACAGTGTATGCAATATGTATATATATCGCAGATCGATAAATGGATAAAGGAAACACCGTATTCAGCAAACGCATATGAAACACATACAAGGGCTAAATAAAACACTTTATTATTATGCTGGAATCACTCTAATATATGAAAGTCAGATGCAAGCAGTCTTGTATACTCGGTTTACATAAATACCACGTGCTGCTGCAATAGTTAACATAATTATGCACTAGCCATTGAGTCATTTATCAGATATTTAAACGCCCTACTCACCAATACCATTTTTGAAATATATAATCGTGATCTCGTGACTATAAAAAGCCTGCTGAGTCATTCTCCGTTACGTTTTTTGAACACCTGTTGTCACCTGGTGTATACTATAATTAAGACACTCAGCTTGCGAGTGTCCAGAATTGCGTCACTGCAATGCCATGCACGTTCATGGTAGAAGTGGGTCGACCATGAAACATTCCAGACATGGCTCCACAATAATCTATCGGGGCCATACATATGATATGGCCTATGATGCGTGCTTGAAAAGGCTCAAGTATACCCAAGGCCGGATATAGTCCAGCGGTTAAGCTCCCGTATTTATTAGAATTGTGCAAAAAATGAAAGAAGCATGACAGTGTTCTTTGGAGCTTAATGGTGAATTTCAGATATAGGGCCAAGCTGAAAATAAATTATCTTGGCCAAAATCCAAGATGGCCGCCGGATTAAAAAATGTCAATAACTTGAGTTATAATGTCGCTAGATAGCATTGAAAGTACTCTATATCTATGTTTTTTGGGCTGAGAAATTCAATTTTTGAGGTTCAAAACCTCTCAAGGTATTCCTTATTTGTTTTTTTTATAACAAGAGTTGGTAATATTCCCGTAAGTTCAACGGTTAAGCTGCACATTTTAAAGAATTGTGTAAAAGATGAAAGAAGAATGAAACTTGGAATAATGGTTGTCCAGACCATACTCAATATTTTTCCAGATATGAGGCCAAGCAGAATTCAGAATATCTTGGTAAAAAAATCCAAGATGGCGGACAAGATGGCCGCCGAATTATGAAATAACAATAAATGCGGTGTTATTTGTCCTAGAATGTATTGCAAGTGCACTATTTCTATGTTTTTAGGGTTGAGAAATATATTTATATGGGTTTTAAGTCAGAATAATGACTCTGTGAATGAAATCTGGTTTTATTTGGGATTATAATTGTTCTAAATTACCTTCTATTAAGCACATGGAACGGTAAAAATTATTTTGTGAATTCTGTGGTGAAATGTAATATATATGTTGATTCTAAATATTTGAATACTATATGTCTGTTTCAATGTAATGAGTGGTAAAACGCTTGGTGCTCTCCACTGGGGACGAACGTTTAATAACCGGTGTTGTTATGAGAGAGGATTGTAGTGGTTTTCTACTGGATTTCTGATTCTAACCACCCCTACCTAACACCACCATTTGTGCCATGTAGGTGCCTTGTACTAGTTATATATTATAACTAGTTGTACAATCCATGTAAAATATTTTTTTTTGTTAATAAATTTTATTTAAGACTGAATGCGGGCACGGCAGAATACACACAGGGGTAGAAGCTGACACCTGTCAGGTGTATGATCCAAAAGCTCTTTTACTATGAGGTGATGGTGCAGTTTTCAGGCTCTTTGCTTGCATGAAGACAGAATAAGTACACATTTAGAAGCTCACAACATTATGCTGTATGCTTTTTTTCAGGATAGATTTAGACCTGTTGGTATCACGTTCTAGGAGAATAGGTTTATCCAATAATTAAGACGATATCTTATAAAAAAGAAGTCATAACCTATCCTTATAGATATATAAGGGTATCTCTTGGATTCTGGCGAAATTTCACCATTTTGCCATTGAGACATTTACGGGGTTCGAAGTGGTGACCTACAACTCCGATGTCCAAAGCTGTAACCACTAGGCGACGTCCTACCCCTTTATATGCTATCTTTGTTATGCGGTGATTGTGCATGACAGAATCCGCAAACTTGTAGATACTTGTGCAGTATGTAATTTACCCGCTACTTTGGTGATATGGTAAGATTATCCTTACCAATTAGCTGACATTGACTTTGCATTTCCCCGTTATCGTCTTAAAAGAATCCAGTTGCTTACATAATGCATACCTTTTGTATTACTTGCATGTATTCATAAATATAATTAGGAATGAAAATATTTTATTACATATTTTTGAAAAAAATAACACCATGTGCACATGATTCAAAATTGTAGATCGCGCTGAGCCTTGTTCATAAGATACACCGAACCGATAGTTAGTAAACTGGAATTGTGTGATTTACCAGAAGAAAACACTGTTGTCCTGTCAGATCTAAAAGAAAATATTCAGGCATAAGCTATAAAAAAGTTGATGGCAATATTACAAAATTTTGTGTAATAAACTATTCTGTTTAGTAGTATTAATATTCAGGAATAAATTTTAGAACTAGTCAATTCTCATAAATGTATGTTCACTTGATGAAGCATGTGGTATGAAATACAAGTTTCCCAAAAAATTCATTTGTAAAACCAATTGACCGCCATAGCACATCAGCGGTACAGAACCGTAACATCCACCAATCAAGGCAATGAAAACTCAAACCAAACTTTGTACTGAATTTTGATGTTATCAAGATGATGAAGATAAAATATATGTCTGGAACCTAAGAGTTTATTATATTTTTCAACCTTTTTTCGAAAATTCTCTATTGCGCCTTGCACTTTCTATTCACCCATACATAAAATTAAAATTCAAAGATCAGCTGGCTTGAACACTGACAGCACTGACTCCTGAAGTTTGATACATGTGGTAAATATCCTAATAATACATGCATGTACTACATGAATCTACAAGTGTCTATAACGTAGCAAATGAAAGTATTTTGTTGCCACCATCACATCATGCAAAGTGAATGCCTACTCGTTAAAAAGGAAAAAGTTTTAAATCACGAAAGTAGCATCACAGCAAAATGTAATGAAATTTTTCTGATAGCCGTTGATTATTTCGTACGAGCATCATCACAGCATCGCAATATTAGCAATCTGCAAAGGTATCTACAAGTATGTTGAGTACATCATGCATTCATCACCATAGCACAAAGGTAGCAAACAGCAATATGTTATGCTCCTCTAAACGTGTGCTGATTCTGTCTTCATGCCAGCATACAGTGTGAAAGCCATCACTTTATGGCAAAAGAAGCATAGAATCTATACAGCAAACAGGTGTGAGCTTCTACATATACGCATGGTGTTCAAATACATGTAACTATTACATGTATATTAAATTTACTAAATTAAATTTACACTACAGTCTGATATTTCCCAATTTCACTAACAAAGGTTTATATGAATTTTAAGTTGATCATAAATTTAATATCATGTTTGAAGATTTTAAAAAAATGCTAACTATTCTTCGAAGATATATCAAGCTCCAAATTTGATATCAGACATGATAGCTAAATTTCTGTCATCCATCGCCTTTAAGGACATCAAACAGAAGAAATCAGAACAATTAATATAATAAAACACAGCTCAGCAAAAGACACTTTGATTTGAAAATGCAGTGTTCAACAAATGTTACCAGATTTTACCATTGGATGTGCTGATGAAAAAAAAAAAAAAAACCACTTTTAGCAAAATTTTAATGCGTACACAGAAGGCATAGAATCTGACAGGTGTGAGCTTCTTATTTATGTCGTTATCCTGCCAGGCACGCATTGAGGCTGATATAATAATTATAAGCAAGATAATTATTTTATTTTATTATTATATATCTTTTATATGGATTGTACAATTAGTTATAATAACTATTACAAGCCCCTCTCCATGGTTCGAATTGTTGTGCTCGTTAATATATTTTGAGGAAATCGGAGGACACGGAGAAAAGAACCGACTTTGGACGGAACTCTGCAACTCACTCTGATATAAACGATGTTGATCAAATCCGGGGCGCTAGTGTAGATAGACAAGCAGTGTACCACTCGACTCTCTCCATTTCATTACACTGAAACAGACATAAGGCTCAAATACTTAAAATTAATATATATATCAAATGTCAACACAGTTTTATTTATGCATTTGATATTTCCCAATTGCACTAACAGATTTTGAAATGAAAGTTACGCTGATCGTAGAATCTAATTACATGTATGTAGGTTTCAAATATCCCACTGATTAGTGTTTTTATGAAAATATACATTTCTTAATTTTATTTTAGATTTTGACAGACAAGTTCCTTGCACCCATCACCTTTTCCAAAGCAATTACATTTATCAGCATGCAAATAAAGGGAAATTAAAAGGAAGAAATATGAAATATTGCAATCAAAAGGGTTCTACAATTCATGCATCAAAATGCACGACAAAACAGACTAACCTAGCCTAGACAATGACAGTTTCATTTGAGTATGCGACTGCCGTGCAGAACTATAAAAAATAATGTTTGCTGTTTGATGTGCTAGACAAAGGCAAATTTAGCATAATTTCAAAATCAACAAAACCAGAATTCATTCACAGAGTCATTATACAGACTTGAAACCCTTATAAATGAATTTCTTGACCCCAAAAACATAGAAATATTGATTTTTTTATAATCCGGCGGCCATCTTGGCCGCCATCTTGGATTTTGACCAAGATAGGCTGAATTCCGCTTGGCCCTATATCTGAAAATATTCAGTATGGTATGGACAACTGTTATGCCAAGTTTCATGCTTCTTTCATTTTTTGCACAATTCTTCTCTTAACAGCTGGACTAGGAGGCCAGCCAGGGCTTACAAAACACATCTGATTTCGTGTAATATAGCTTTAGCTATCACAGTATACTTTTTGTCGCATTGTGGACACATGACTATAATATTTTACCATTAATTAAACAGAGTCAGTTGTAATGACAGGAGGCCGGTTCCCTTTCTCTTTATAATAACCGAGCTGTATTGGTTTTTTTTTAATTTTTATTTTAGTCGATTCCACCAACCTGTGTCAACCTGATTTTTATCAAATTTTCTTGAAAGACATTTTTCAATAAATTCTTAGAAATCTGCATGAAATCTTCTGGGAGGAACAGCATAATATAGCATTAAAGAATTTTTTATTCACTCTCAAGTTTGTTTTAACAACCTTTTGGAATCTTTACAGTGATCTAACAGATCAGATGTTTACCTGCACGAGTTTATAGCCCCCTATCGGTAAGCTGGTTAGTTGTCAATGGAGGCTGTTTTTTACATGTGACCAATGACCTTGACTACCATATAAGCTTGGCTGATATGTTGTAAAATGTAGAATGGTTTCTCATATTTTAAAATAATTTCGTTTCTTAAATATTATGTCAAACAGGTGTTTATCTTCCTTGTTGAAAATTAACCCCATTTATCGTTTACTTTATATTACTATTACTCCCTCAAAATGTAACTTATAAAACTGTTCATAGCAAAAGATCAGGTGAACAGGATGAATCAGCCGGTAGAAAATCATAATTATTCAATACTATTAATTTCATTTTATTGATTTGCACCGTTTCTTTGGTCAGGATTTACGGTGATAATTTCTATAACATTTGGTCATTATAATGACTATTCATTTGACCTTGTTCCTTTTGAATAATAATTAAAATATTTTCATGACATGTATTGGTCCTGGTTGAGAACCTACCAAGGGTAACACCTCATGCAGGAACCTAAACCAGGCAAACGTTTGGGGGAAGGAATCATCGGAAACATCAAGTCAAAAATGGCTGTATTTGCCAAATAAAGGCATTTTTGAATGATTAGAATTCCTTTTATGGAGATTATAAAGTTACCGGGGATTGATTACTTGGTCATATGTGTCTCAACCTCCTTTCTCTGTGCCTTGTATAAGTAGCAGGTTCGTGGCAGATTTTTTATGATACCGAATATAAGATAAATGCGTTTCTTTTTCTCATTCTACCTTCCAAAGGAGACGAGAGGCATCATGTTTTACCCTAGGTATGTCTGTGTGCAATTTCCCGCAAAATTTTTCTCAGATATTGTTGAAACTTTTTATAGGGTTAGAATAACCCCTGGGATCCAATACATAACATTCTGGAGGTAATCAGAATCAATATCATATTTTTTTTTAAATTAAAATCCTCCTTCCTACTTTGACAAACTACTTATTTTTTTGTCCCTGTCGAAGCCCGGGGCTATATATTATAGAGCCAGCCAGTGAAGACAGACATTTCTATTGTTTCTGTATAGTTTGATTTGGATTTCGGCGGAGGTTTTAGTCTCTGACCACTTCTTGTTTATCTGCTAGTTTCATGTTTCGATTGTTCATTGTGGGATCATGCACATGACTTTAACGAACGTGAGAAACAGGTGCCACAAACATGTATGGATATGCGGTCTTTCGTTTCGAACAAAGTTTTTCCAGGATCGTAGAACGCACACATAAGTTGTACTAGGTGTATTGCCATTCTCCTCATGCGAGATCTCGTCTCAGCTTCCCTACAGGATCAACGTTTATTGAGACCATGATAGATCCCTACACGGAACTACAGCGGGTTTGACCTGGATTGCTAGGGCAACTTCTGTGTACAATCATGGCGGACCACATGCACCTGGACGTCGCCTGTTTTGAAAATAATAACTCGTAATAATAATAACTCTACACCAGGGTCGGTGTATCAAACCTGCGAGGCCTGAGCCTTCGGTGTGTAATCACCCCCAATTACTTGGTCATTCACCGCGGAACCCCGAAGGGCGCACTCGTTTGTGAGAGAAACACGACTGTAGGGGGCATCCTTCCCAACAAGCCTGCAGAGAGCTCACCTTAGGTACCGGGCGACCTCGCACTCATGATCTCCCGGCTTTAACCCTGTGCGCTAGACATCACACAGTGATCCGGTCTTGGTCCGTTCAAGCTCTATGCGGTCCGATCCAGCTCTAAGCGGTCCGGTTTATATAGAAGGTAGACCGGTCAAATTTATTTAGATATTATAAAAAAATTAAGTTATAAAATAAATTAAAATTGTAGTTTTAATCGGCACATTTGCTACATTTTTTGTTCTTTACACACATTTGTCCAAATATTTAATAAAACCGAATATCATCAGCAATGTGTAACTCAGCACGAGACGATTGCTGAACATGTCAATACATTCATCACTTTATAACAGTCATGACCCTTTACTTTTACTCAGAGAAAATTATATATAAAATATAACATAATATATTTACACATTTGCAGTTGCCTTTGCTTTTAAAACATTCTACTGAGCTAAAGAGTATTTCTTTTAAAGGTAAATTACACCTTGTTCATAATAATATTTGTAGGTTGAATCCGAATCCCCCCGAATCATGAAAAATTTTATACAAAATCTCCAGGATGAATAACTAATATATGAACACCATGAATCTTTGCATGCTAATTGATCATGGAATGTTTCATCAGTTCCTGCAGACTAGTGGGCCGCCTTAATTTTTTCAAATTTTTAAGCATATTTTTCTCTATTTAGAGACCTCCAAAGATGAGGTCATATGTTGACAGGTGTTACAAGTGGTCTTTTTATTGTGTGACACGGGTGTAACTCGTGTTGTTGTTACATTTTATGTTTAATCCGAACTGGTTGAACTCTCGTTGTCATGTGAGCCTTGGGTTTTCACGCCTGGTCGTGGGTCACGTGATGAGCCTGGAATGTGTAGAGACACACGGCTTTGTCTTTCTAGAGAATTCCTGAAACGCGTGTTTACAGTTGGGTACGGTCCTTATAGACTGTTCGAGAAGTGGAAAATTCCCGGCTTGGGGTGTGAAGGTATATAAAGGGGCTGTTTATTAGAACCAGAGAGCAGAGCAGATACCAGCAGACGCAGAAGCGTGTGTCAGGACCTTATCCGACGAATGCGGCAATTAAAGATTTTCAAGAACTTTCTCCTGGACTTTATACATTTGGACTTCAGTTTACTTTCTGTTTTGTTGCAAGAACTTTCCACTGGGCTGTCCTTCTCCGAGAGAGTTTACATTCAAAGGACTTATCATTGTGATGGTGTTGGTATCGAGGTACTGTACCATTATCTTTCTGTGTGATTGTATTGACTTGTTGCTATAACGCTGTTTAACTGTATAATTGTATTGATTTACTGTATTGTATTCTTAGGGTTGTTTTAAGAATAAATCATAGTTATTTGTGAGCAAAAAAACACTGACTTCTTCATTCATTCCCCTAGACATTTCACGCTGCCTAGTGTTACAGAATCTGTTTTTTTTTTATCTCGATTACAAAATTTGCGTTCATCACGCATACGTGATCTGTTTAAATTAGGTTCCGTAACACAGGGCACAAATCATTATTATTAGACCGAGAAACTTCTAACTTGACATCTAGAGATTTTAATGAAAAATCTCCATGGAAACCTGAAATAAGGGCTCCTATACCCATATCCTATCAGCTTTGTACTCAGAAGTACCCCATAGAATAATCAAAAATTTGATACAAAAGCTTCAGTATCTGAATTAACTAATGCATTGATCGCCATGATTCTTTGTATGGATATAAATCATGGAATGTTTTATCAGTTCCTGCAGACTGGTGGTGCCAGCTTGGTTTTTTTTTTTTAGAATTTTACGCATTATGTTCTCTATCTTTAGAGACCTTCAAAGATGAGATCAAATGTTAACAGGGCATCTTTAGACCTAGAAATTTCTAACTTGACATCCAGAGAGGGTTTATGAAGAAAATCCCATGGAAACCTGAAGTTAGGTCTCTGTAACAAATATCCTTGAGTTATGGGGCTCAGTAGTACCCCCGAGAATAATTTTTTTAAAATTATACAAAAGCTCCAGTATCTGAACAGCTAAGGCATCGATCACCATGATTCTTTGCATGCATCTTCATCATGAAGTAATTCATCAGTTCCTGTAGCCTGGTGGTGCCACATGGATTTTTCCGATTTTTCCGCATTTTTTTTTAATTTTGGTTGCCTGTTAACCTGGCACAAATTGTAACCAATGAACACAGAATCTTCTATCTTGACATCAGGGAGACCAATGAAAAATCACCTTTGAAACCTGAAATTTGGTCTTTTTTACGTATATCATTTGAGCTGTGGCGCCCTAAAGTATCCCCCCCTAGAATAATTAAAATTTTGTTATAAAAGCTCAGTTTCTGAAAAACTAATGCATTGATCACCTTGATGTTTTGCATGTATCTTCATCATTTCGTCAGTTCCTGCAGACTAGTGGCACCACCTGGATTTTTTTTCGAACTTTTACCTCTATTTTTGAGACCTTCAAAGATGCGGTTGTCTGTTAACATGAAACAAATCGTTACCATTGCATCTTGAATCTTACAACTTGACATCCAATGAGGTTCATGAATTCTCCGAAACCTGAAATGAGGTCTCTGTTACCCATATCCCCCGAGCTATGTTATCAGTTGAATGGGAGAACCACCTTCAAACGTGGGCATTCAGATGATAAAATTCCCTTTGTGAATGTCTTTCTAGTCAGCTGAGCTTCATGAACCCTAAGTCGCTTGTTTAAATTTTTATACAAGTTTATCTCAATTATATATATTGTTTTATGGAATTACTTAAATATTTAATAATTATTAATTTCCTTACAGTTAATCTGAAATTAATCTGTCAGATAATGAAAATATTGCCAATTTTTTATAGACCCCCTCCGTGGAACAGACTATAGATGAAGTGGATAAAGGAAGCATTGCATTAAACAAACGTACATAAAACACATATACTATAATGGATAAAGGAAACACTGCATTCAACAAACGTACATAAAACACATTGACGATAATGGATAAAGGAAACACAGTATAACAAAAGTATATTAAAACACAATGACGATAATGGATAAAGGAAACACTGTATAACAAAGGTATATTAAAACACATTAACGATAATGGATAAAGAAACACTGTATTCGACAAAATTATTTGAAACAAATAAACGATAATGGATAAAGAGAACACTGTATTCAACAAAGGTTTATAAAAGGAAGTAAACGATTATGGACAAAGGAAACACCGCCTTCAACAAAACTATATATATCTATGTAGGGCTAAACACTGCATTTATTTGACCTTGTTCCCTTTCAATAATTATTAAAATAATTTCATGACCTGTATGGGACAAGGCTGGGAACCTAGTAATAGTAAAATCTCATGCAGGAACCTAAACCAGGTAAATGTTTTATGGAAGGAATCTTTAAAAATAAATCAGATACGTTTGGGTGAACAAGTCAACAACGGCTGCTTTTGCCGAATATAGGCATATCTAAATGATTTGTATTTCTAATATGGACATAATAAAGTTTCCGGGGATTGACTACTAGTTCATGTGTCTCAGACTCATTTCTCTGTTTGTTCGAATAACACCAACGATACGATCAATAACATTCTGGAGGTTATCTGAATCAATATTATGTTTTTTTTTATTAAAAGTCTTCCTTCCTATTGGGACAAATGGCTTATTCTTCTGTCTCTATCGAAGCCCGGACCTATAATTTTATGGGGCCCACCAGTGCAAACGGACATTTCTTGTGTTTCTGTGTAGTTTGCTTAGGATTTCGGCGGAGGTTGTAGTCTCTGACCACTTTCATGTTTTTATCTGCTAGTATCATATGACGAGTGCTCATAGCGGGGTCACATGATTTTAACGAACGTGAGAAACATGTACCATAAACACGTGGCCTGGATCTGCGGTGATCCATGTCGAAAAAAAAAACCTATGACTATGGCTCGTGATTGTACTGGGTTTATTGGCAGTGTGCTCGTAGTGGTCTTCGGCCGTAATAAGTCGAGTCCACACGAGTAACACTCCGTACACAACTGGGAGATTAAAAAATATCTTCATTGATTAATGTTCACTACACCTATGTATATTTGATCATTGAAAAATATAACTGTTATATTCACAGCACTATTTTGCTCCAAAGAAGTGAAAATGATGAACATAATAGTTCACGGGTCTATAGCATTATACAGGACTGCCACTGTAAATGCATGATGTCTGCCGGGCTGTTAATACTTCGATTCTCTCTGGACAAATAAATCCGTTGTTTGGGTTTACAGGTGCTTTTGAAACAGGCCTTTCGACATACATCATAATGTGAACATTGGTTTGTTAAAACCATAGGAAATACAGCGCTATAACCCCAGTTAGACCTTTGGTGGGCCGGCGATGCAACAGAAACCTGAAACCTGTTGCGTCGCCGTTAGCAGCTAAGTCCAACACTTTAACACATTTATACTGGATAAAGGAAACACCGTATTCAACAAACGTACGTGAAACATATACACGGGCTAAAATAAGCGAGTCCATAGCATACAGGCTTGTCACATATGAATACGTGCTGCCGCAATAGTAGGGGCGTCAATATACGGGGGTGGGGGATAAATCCCCCCCCTCACTTTTTGGCAAGGGGGGGATGGTCAATGTAACATCCCCCCCCCAACTTTTCAGAGAATTATATATATATATATATATTATATATATATATATATATATATATATATATATATATATTGTAAGTGAAATATAGATTTGAATAGAATGTAGACAGGCTCCATTTATGAGTTTACTGTAAAATATTATATTGAAATATATTTTAAATGTGATTTAAGTATATATATATATATATATATATATATATATATATTTGAAATGTGTCATACAAGCTCCAAAAAGGTATATATATGTGTGTGTGTGTGTGTGTGTCGGTGTGTCGGCGAGTCATCCCCCCCCCCCCCCCACCCTGGAAGAAAAATTGACGCCACTGCGCAATAGTTAACGTACTTAGGCACTTGAGTCATTGAGTCATTAATAATGGAGACATTGAAACGCCCTAAATACCAATCCCATTATTAACATACGGATCGCAGTCACCTTACTATGAAAAGGCTCATTTTTTAGGGACCGGTAGTCACGATAGTAATTTATGGTGTTCACTAATAAAGACTCTCAGCTGGCGAGTGTAAAGAATTGTGTCACTGCAATGCCACGGTCATGGTTAAAGTGGACCGATCATTAAACATTCCAGGCATGGCCCCAAAATAATCTTCAGTATGAACAAAGCATATGAAATGCCCAATGTTACGCGCTTGAAAATACTGAAATTGCGGAATCGTATTGCTGCCACCTGGTAAAAGAAAATAAATGATTTATCTCGTACGTACGACATATTATCTCTTACGTACGACATAATTAATCCTACGGATCTGATTCATAGACTAGACAACATGCCAACAGATATATGTATCAGCAATATGTATATGTTAAATAATGTATGTTTTCACATATAGTATATATACAACATCTCCACCTCCTTGAAAAACCGCTGGACCACCAGAGAAATCAACACACACACTCACATATATCTATTTAATTATAGTATATATTTAAATGCTATTCGATTCACATTTTTTTGTGTGTGTCCAGGTTTCTGTAATATTTCAAGCAAGCGAAATATACATTAAATCGTTGTCTGACAGTCATATACAGAACTCTCATATGAAGACAGGTGATTTAATAATGTTAGCAGTATATGATGTTATAATAATGAGCCTGTCATAATGTTAATAAGAAACAAATCTTGCCTTTGCCAAACTGAAACTACTTTTAAGAGAAAGAAGGGTTCAGACAAGAGGTACAGCTCCAAAATGGCCTTATTTTAAATAATTGGGAATGGATATTTGTGGGGTAGGTTTCTAATATTGTAAACTGATCTTTCTAAGAATTAGATTTTATACATAACGCATCGTGTAGCTGATCTTTCACACTATTTAATGCATATACAGCCATTGATATGATTGCTTGGTAGCTGAACAGACAACAATTCATTAACTGGGATACGTATAATTTTCATTTTGAACTCAATTATAAAAAAATATAATAAAAACTATCACATATGGACGTGCGATTAATCTGTGACAGAAGAACACGAAATTCTAAAATAAGTCTTAACCTCATATGTTAGGCTTGAAGTGGTGGTAAAATCTACACCTCAGATTTGTCTCATTTGCGGATCGGTATAAAATCTTGTATGTGGTACATGTACGTGTAACTCGCCCTTCTGTAAACGGCATGAAATTCAACTTATAGGATCAATCACTATATGGCATAATATATGAATAATGAACCTCCCCTAATTCGCTTCTCTGTATTACAGAACCCTCTGTACGTGTCTGTTAAGTGTTTACACGGGTGACCAGAGGAAAGATCTTGGTCGCGCACATGCGACAATTATAAAAAAGAAAAGAAACATGAGAGAAGGAACACCTAGAGAAGCTTGAAAACCCTTGAATTGTGAATTTATGCTGTACCACCATCAGGTGGCATGAGCGCTGTGTTTGTCTCGTTTCTAAAATTTTTCAAATTTGCCATATAGGCATAGAAATCCCCCGCGAGTAACAATAACTAATTGTGTCCCTTGCACATGTCGGGATATTTTATCTGGTCAAACAAGAACCTCTGATAGACATTTTATATATATATATATATATATATATATATATATATATATACATGTATTGCTAATGACATTATTAGTATCCACCGGCTGAGCCATTCTAACACAGCGCTGGTATTAAATAAGGCTTTCAGGCTTTTCACACACACACACACATATATATATATAAATGTATATACATATATATATATATAGAGAGAGAGGGGGGGGGGGGGGGAGAAAGAGCGAGAGAGGGCCGATTGTATAGTAGAGAGTTTAAATGAAAAAAGGACCTATTTACATTTTACAAACCAGGTAATTTAAGTGTACATTAATTACAATTTAGTATCTTCAAACTATTATGGTATCTTTCAATACTTCGTTCTTCGTTTGCTTTCTCCTGTATTCAAGTGAAAAAAAAAACTTGCCCCGGGCGCGATCAATAAGGATAAACAAACAGCGCTCACGCCAACTGGTGTCCGTATAAATTAACTTCACAAATCAAGGTTTTTCAATCTTTTCTGTTTTTTTTTTTTCATCTCTTTTTTTATAATTGTTGCGTGTGCTAAACATAGATCTTGCTTCTGGTCACGCGGTCTTGTTATAGTAAACAGACAAAGGTGCACTGTGTTTACTCACACACAGAACCATAATAACGTATACAAAACCGGTAAACAGGAGAGATTTAGCCCGTGTTTCGGCATTGATTTGCTGAACAACTTTGGTATTCAGCCAAAATGATTTAATAACGAGAGACATAACACATTATTACAAAAGAATAAAAACCTTGACTGTCAATATAGAGGTGTCTGTAATACAACTAGAGAAGTGCTTGATCCCATCAGTTGAACTTCGTGCTGTTTACAGTAGGGCGAGTGACACTGTGGGTTATGTCATAAATCTAGTTCTTATACAGATCAATTTTTGAATATAAGAAAATTACCATAAAGGCCAAAATAAAAAAAGTATGGTTCTCAGGCACTTTTTTTTAGAAATCAATGCGGGCGGGCGCTTTTTTTATTTTTTTAATTTATGGTATGTTTCGTTAAAAATGTCAAATGATAAGGGAAAAGCATGAAAATAACAGTTTTATTTTGCTATATAAGTAAAAGCAATACAAAAATAAGGAAATTGTATGGTTTTATCTTCTTGAAAGAAATGTCGGGCGGCAGCAGCTCAAAATTGGAAAGTTTTTATTGAAAATCAAAATATCATAAATAAAAATCATAAATAGGGCTAAACACTGCATTTCTTTGACCTTGTTCCCTTTAAATAAATTAATATTAAAATATTTTCATGACATGTGTAGGACAAGGCTGAGAACCTATCAACAGTAAAACCTCATGCAGGAACCTAAACAAGGCAAATGTTTTGGGGAAGGAATCATCAAAATCATCAGAAATGTTTCGATAAACAAGTCAACAACGGCTGCATTTTCCAAATATGCATGGGCATATCTAAATGATTAGAATTCCTAATATGGACATTTCTGGGGATTGACTACTAGTTCATGTGTCTAACACCCACGATACAATCAATAACATTTTGGAGGTAGTCTACATTAATATCATGGGTTTTTTTTTAATTAAAAGTCTTCCTTCCTATTGTGACAAACGGCTTATTCTTCTGTCCCTGTGGAAGCCCGGACCTGAACCAACCAGTGCAGACAGACATTTCTTGTGTTTCGGTGTAGTTTGCTTAGGATTTCGGCGGAGGTTGCAGTCTATGACTACTTTCATGTTTATCTGCTAGTATCATGTGACGAGTGCTCATTGCGAGATCACTTAATTTAAACAAACGTGAGAAACATGTCCTATAAACACCTTGCCTGGATCTGCGGTGATCCGTGTCGGAAAAAAAGCTTTCCTATGATTGTGGCTCGCACTCCGTGGTCTACTGGGTTAATTGGCAGTGTGCTTGTAATGGTCTTCGGTCCTTAAATAGTCTAGTCCACACCATCCGAGTCCGAATAATCCTGAAGAATGGACCCCCTCAATTGCCTTTTTTAGTGACTGACGCAATTTGAAATCTATGGATTGCCCCTGCGTTTAACTGTGATTATAATACTCCGTACACATCTATGAGATTAATCAATCTATGTGTATTGTGTATTTGATCACTGGAAAATGTTACTGTTCCATTCTCAGCACTATTTATCACCAAGGAAGTGAAAATGATGAATATAATAGTACACAAGCCTAAAGCATTATACAGGACTGCCACCGTAAATGCATGATGTCTGCTTCGATTCTCTCTGGACAATTAAATCCGTTGTTGGTGTTACAGGTACTTCATGCTTTCCGGAATTATTTTAAATACAGGCCTTTCGACATACAACATAATGTGACCTTTGATTTGTTAAAACCATAGGAAATACTTTTATTCAATTTCCTTTGTAAGAGTAACAGGTCGTACCGTGTTATAACCCCAGTTAGTCCTTTGGTGGACCGGAGACGCAACAGAAACCTGAAACCTTGTTCGTCGCCGTCGGCGGCCAAGTCCGAATGCAAGTCCGAGTCCAGTTCCGAGCCCTTGAGGTTCGAGTGCAAGTCAACATTTTACGTGTCCCAGTCACTTGAAAACCGAGTACAACTCAAGAGTTCAATGTAAGGCTCATTTTGTAAAAGAAATTTTAAATACAAATGAAAATTACATGTGAAATATTAAATATGTTTATATATGCTCGTTACTTGGCTGTTTAAATTACCTTTAGCTCCAAAAACTGTAGATTAGCAAAAATATTAGGCTAATTTTGTTTAGCAAAAATATTGGGCTAATTTTGTTTGCCTAAGTATTCGGCTCCTGCTTCACGCATATTTACAGGACATTATAATGTGGGACAGAGCTTTCTTCTACCCGACTCGAGATGGACTCATGTATGATTTATCGAGTCCGAGTAGTCCAGAGCCTTCGAATCTATGTCCGAGTCCATAAAAAGTGGACACGAGTCCAAGTCCGGACGAGTCCTACATAACTGGTTGGACCGTAACGGAACTTTTTAGCGGAGAAACGGATTATTTAAACTTTACTTATATGTAAAGTATGCATTGGAGTTGCATTGGAGTAGTTTTTAACAGAGTACATGCACCTGTGACCCGTGTTTATTTGTCGTGACAACAAAATCACCCTAGGATAAGAGGTATTTTTACTTTCAGACAATGTCACACTCTGCAATCGACCTCAGACCTTACGGAAAAGGCCTCGCTAACCAACCTCGTGCAAAGGGTTGTCTATTGTGCATGCTTGGGAATAAACTTGTCAATGACGGATTTAAGCATGTTTGACCTAACATTTAACCAAATCCCTATCACGAAGCACGTGCATACGTTTCTGTTTATATTTACAATTCTGCGTGCAGCACGGAAAAAACACCGTTAAATAGATTCATAGGTTTATCAAAATATGAAATGTTTCCTGGACAAATATCTTCTATCGGTTATATTTGGAATGGATGTTGTAAAATGCATGCTCTATATATTTTCTCCATTGATTTAATTATTTTAATTTACTATTCCCAGGGGCAATAGCTCGATATCAACGTAAAAGTGTGTTGAGTGAATCAATGTATGCTGGAGGTTTATCCTCGATATTCATATAGATGGACCGTCTGTGTGGAGAATGAGACCTTCTGTGTGGAGAATGCTCTCTAACTCGATGCAGGGAAACTACTTTAGCCGTCTCCGTTAGCTGGCAACGAGTCCCGCTTATCGTAAACAACATGGTTACGCCCACATGAGCTGACTGACAGGAGTGGTTGTACGAAAGGTCGTTTTTTTATTATTATTATTTTTGCGTTGACCTTTGTTTACCCAGCAGACAATTTCAAAATTGTTTGCACCGGGGCTTTTAAATACAACAGAGGCGTAGGTATACAAGTATTGAACAGTACAATGTAGTCCGTTCAAGTATGTTGGATAAGATTTGTTTCATGACAAATTACATTAACATGGGTGTTTTCATGGGGGATGGACTTCAGGAAATTAACATTTTTTTTAAGTATGTGAAATGTAATTAGAAGGTGTCTCAACTTTCAACTTGTCTCAACTGTCAAACTATAAAAAAATGTATTGTTTCATTTCAAGGAAACACTGCGTGTGTGTTTGTGCAACAGTCTGTGGCCCATATAAAATGGAAGAAGAACTATCTAATAGAGGGCAAGTCTGTGACCACGCTACACAGAGATCAACCTGTTTTACACCTCTACAAGAGGAAGGGCAAAAGTCAGGGATATGATTTTTACAGGGGTGTTCACCACTCTCTTTCGCAGGAAAAGTCCGTGCAATAGTCCTGCTGAACCGTCTGATTACTCATCTAGAAAAGGGCATGCTGGCACAGACACAATGGGGCTTCCAATAATGTTGTGGAACAACAACATTACGCTCGATACAAGGCAATTCCAGAGGAACTCTCAGGAGCAAAGATCGTGAACTGCACACCGCATTGTGGATCTCAAAAAGCATTTGACATGGTCAATCACCGGGGCCCCTAGAAGTCCGTTTCTATGTTTGGCTATTTTTATAAGGTGTATCATCTTCAACTCAACATAATACTGTACATTAATGGAATGCTGTGATATTATGTTTTGGATTAAATGTGAAAGTCTGAGATGTGGAACACTGACATTTAATACTCCAGCCCTCATATTAATAACTTCTTTTTACTTATCATATACGCTTAGAGACAAATTTCAGTTTGATATCACAGCCGACTCGCAAGTCATTAAAGCAGTGTGCAAACTGCAAACCGTACCACGATCATCATCACAAATTACCCTTACAGGCCAGTGTAGAGGTGTAAATGGCGTGAAAGCTTACGGGAAGAACGGTACCACGTGTCTTCTCAAGCAAGTATGGAGAGACATTTTAAATGTTTGGAAAGCTCTACAGGTGAACCAGCTGTCAAGAGACAAAAATCCTTTACTACTGCATATAAATCTTAAAGAGTGTTGGCCAAACGAGCCCCCGCCCGCTCGTCGATTCAAGTATATGCACGTATTTATATTATGATTTCCCAATTATCAAAAACACAGCAAATAAACTTCAGATATTTAAATGAAGTTTGTCCATAACATATCTTTGAGTATGTTTATAACATATCTTGGAGTATCAAAGTCGACCCTTTTTCTTCTATATTTTAAGTAAATATATATTAAAATACTAAAAACCTTGAAAGTAAATATATGCTTTTACTTATTCTACCGAAGTTGAGATATTTTGTGAACAATGTTTGGCTGAAATAAAGCAAGGCCTGCAGTCTTAATGCGAGCCTTAGGAATGAGAGATAATACTTCCATAATGACATGCATGACCATTATTTGAAAAGTAGTTAATTATTTTTCAAGTACATGTACATGTAAGCAATGCAAGGACTAAATATTTTTAACATGCACGAGTACCAGCCCCAATTACATTAAGTCACTCCTGAAATACTGGCACTGATGGACCAAACACAAAATGATTGTAGGTGGCACCACCAGTTTTGTGTACGAAAACGCAATCGGAGATGTAAGGGCATGCAAAACTTCAGTCATACTTCAAACCACTCTTGAGCTATGCGCAGAGATGCCTGAAACTCCAAAACAATTGTAGGTAGTGCCACAGGTCTTGTTTATAACAAACTATTCGAGATGTAGAGATTTTAGGCTGATATATCAAATCCCTCCTGAGAAATAAGGAGGGACATAGTGTGCAAATATTATTGTAGATGGCGGCACCAGTTTCGTATATGATGAAGCTACCCCCGATGATGCACAATTTCAGGCTGCTATATCAAATCCCTCCTGAGAACTAAGCACTGTGCAAAAATATTTTAGGTGACGACACTAGTCTTGTGTACGAGAAAGCCATCAAAGACATACCAACATTTCAGGCTGATACATCAAGCTTCTCAGTTAAGATGACCAAGCTCAACTGAGGAACGTAGTGAACAAGTGAATCAAAACAAATGTGCAGGTGCAGCTACTGCACTGGGTGAACTCTCGACCTGTACCTGGCTGCACTGATTGAATTCTTGACCTGTAGTTAAATCTGAAATAGTTGGCAGTCTGTGGCAGTGTCGTACTATCTATAGATACAGACAGAATCTTGACTTTTTGCCAAATCTGTTTACACACATTGAAAGACTTTGGCTGCATTGAATTTTCAAGCTGACCTATTCATAACATTTTTTTTTATAAAAAATGTTTAGAATAATATCAGATGCCCTTGGAAAGCAAAATCAGAATACAGACATTTTATTCATGGATTATATGGAAACCAATTATTTATGTTGCCTGTACAGCTCTGGTATATACCCAAAGAGCTCAGATAGTTAATATGATCAATCGACTAGCGTTCTTTACCAAAGCATCTCACAGTCCTTACACAGTTAAAGATCTAATAATTCTGCAAAAAAATCATTTGAGTGAACTTGAAAAAAGACCACCTAAGAATAATTTTTGTACAATGTTATGGACGATGAAATAACAGTTGTGCAGAAGAAGGTTTTTGCAGTCCCCATTTTGAAATAGGCTAAATAATGGCTACAAGACCAACTTCAGCTTTCTATGTGACTTTACCAAAAAATCAATAAACCCAATCTATTCTTATACGATTGAGAGAACACTACCCTAGGATAATTCTTGTGAAAAATAAACCATTCAGCTTAACAGTATCATCATAAAACTTTTTTTAAGCTAAAAAATAAAATTACGAGGTTTTTGCCCGTAAAAACAGCTTGATGTATGTGGCGCCACAAAACCTCGTAAGTTATGATAGACGTACACGCCAATGGATTAACAATTAAGCATGAACACGTTCCAAAAAGTTTCCCCCCGT
The DNA here is from genome assembly GCA_026874595.1 of Sipunculus nudus. Classification (NCBI taxonomy): domain Eukaryota; kingdom Metazoa; phylum Annelida; class Sipuncula; order Golfingiida; family Sipunculidae; genus Sipunculus; species Sipunculus nudus. The sequence goes on from CM049319.1 coordinate 21,524,196, forward strand.
AAAATATAAGTCCATGCAGTTAGTGCCCAAAAATTTAAATCCATATGATATGCCACTGATTTTTTCGTAAAATTTCAGAATGCTTGCTCCTGCTGTTCCTGAGAAATTGTGGTTTAATGTACTAATGACCGATGACCTCAGTACAAAAAAAAAATTGAGGCAGGTGGCGCCACACATACCTAAATTTAAAATATGACTCATGTAACCAACGTTTGCATAAATGGTGATGATTGCTCCAGCAGTTTCTTAGATAGTCATTTGGTAAAAAAATTACCAAATGACTAAATAAAGCTTCCTGTCACTTGGCCAAAAACATCGAACTGAAATCATTCGAATAAACTTGAGAGAAATTGTTCCTGGGATCATTTCTGTGAAATATTGGACAATTGGGCTAAACACATTTCGAGAAGAAGCTTTCTAAAGTTTTTTTTCCCAGCCTTTTCTCTTAAAAATCTAAGTAAATGCAGATACAAAAAACGAAGCAAAATCCGATAGGGTTTGTAGATGACTAATATTTTGCAAAAAATGGGTGATGATAGCATGCCTTTTTTAAGATGGTATTGGCACGACTTCAGCATTCAGCAAACTGTGCAGTCACATCATTGCCGCCCAAATGAAAAGGCAGTTGACTGGATGTCTGCAGCAAATTTCTTCAGCTATTTTATTGATAACAACACTGCGGCGAGGCACAGATTAACCTGTGAATCTGAACTCTCATATATACGAACTGCAGTTAAATTTTACAAAACCACTATCTGTATAGGGATCTTTGCATGTACAAAATCCTTTTTCCACGACTAATGTAGAAAAGGGAATCCACACTTAAAGTTCTATAACAGGGAAAAAATTCTTGTTCATGTTAACACATGACTGATTTTTAGCGTATGGCAAAAATTCCTGAGCTGGGCTATAGTATACATTAGTTTGAACTCCCTGAATTCTTCCTGTATATCACATATGCCAAAGATTCTTGCGTTTTGCATAGGTGAAGCAAAATGTAGTTACAAGAATGCCATATCCTCAACAGTAAATTAACAGAGATCAACCAGTTCGTCTGGCCAGCTACTGGTGTCCAAACATCTGAAGTGAGAAAGGACAGCCATGGTGTGTTCACTTATTTTCTAATGGAATGTTACTGCTGTTAAACTGCAACTTTTTAATCTTTTAATTCATAATGTTATAGATATTTATTTTGGTCAGTCACTTCTTTTTATGTATTAATTTAATGTTTTAATATTTGATTTCTAGTCAAGGTAATACGTGTTAACCTAGGGGAAAACTCATATGTTGGTTTTACCAAACTGCAGTTTTTATGTAACTGATACTATATTTTAATAAAAAAATTCTTTAATACAGTGTACAGCAATTCAACTGTCATTTCAAAAGTGTCTAAATACTATTAACTTTGGAAGGGGGCATTAAACCGGGTATGTCTATCTGTCCGTCTGTCAGGTTTTCATTTCCAAGCGATAACTTTCCTAAATATTATCTGGTTTCATTCAAATTTTGGTGAGTGATTGCTCTCATGCATATACCTTGGCCCTAATTGGTTTTGGAGTGTCTGTCTGAAAATTATTATCACCATCTCCAAAACAAATAAAAAAATCACCTTTTGTTCATATCCACAACAGAATTATGACATGTGGATGCATCTTCAGGGAACAATGAAAACTAAATCACAGGCAATATGACATGTTGAGACATCTATTAATTAAAAAAATTAAAACTGAAACATATTGACATATTTAAACAATTGTAATGTCTACAACATTCTCACACTTGCTGGAAAGTTATACTGGAACATGAGTTTGAATATTAATTGACAGTACAGCACGATTCTGTTAATATGTAGGCTGGAATATAAGTTTAAGAGTTCCACACATGAGACTCATATTATTAGTGCATAACATACTTTCATAGCATTAGATCAATTAACAGTATTCCGTTGAGTTAAAGATGATATAGCTCAGCCTCCGCACTGGTTTAAAGTTGTCTACGATATTTGGGTCTATAGCTGTTTAAGGGCGGGATTATTATCAGCACCGCAAGCATAAGTATCTACATTATCAGCGGGTAAAAGAGCTTAAGAATCCATGCATAGTTGCAGGACATGAGGTGTGGTTTATAGGATCTCGGTTTCTCAGTATCATTACGGTGTGCAAGGTCTACGCGCATTTGTAAATCAATAATGCGCGTGGACTTATCAGGTGAGATATTATATGACTCTTTTGCCATGATGGAAATGACGTACCATTTAGTCTGAACAGCCAGAATTGGACATGTTCTTCAAGTCCCCCGACATTGACCGTGTCTAATGCTTTTCTGAGGTCCAACAAGGTTGAGCAAAACTCAATTTTGCACTTCTGGTACCCGCCTTTTTTGGTCTTGACACTTCTTCTGCAGTTGTCGTGCAGTTAATATCATGTCGGATGTCTCGCGACCTTTTCGGAAGCCACATTGTGTCTCTGACAGTATGCCAGAATGTTTTGTGAGTGACACTTTGAATGAAACCTGTGATTTAGAAAACCGCTGAAAGTGTTATGTATGAGCTCAAGCGCAAGAGTTCAACAGGTGAATGACTCCCCGGGTTAAGGTAACTCGTACGCTACTAGTTACCAGTAAACACATTATACATCAACATCAGGAAAGCCAAAATACTTCATTATTTCTTGACATAAAGTTATGTAACGTGGTAGTTCTTCAGTAGAATACTCATTACAGTTCATGTTGACCCAGTTTAAAATATCCGACGAAAAACTAAGGTAAAATCCAGTAAAACATCAGAGCCTGTGTTTGGGCGACCATTCAATATAATTACGTATTAAATGCACATATGTATCGATCTGAAGGCCCATGCATCCCCACCCCTAACTTTTTTCTGCACTGGTGGTAAAGTTTTCTACAATTCAAGAAACTAAACAACTGCTAGTGAAAATATTTTATGAAAGAAAATTTAACAACAAATTGGTCATGATAACATCATCAAATTTCATTCACACCTTCTTTCATTTGTAGCAACTTCTATACATCAGAATGAAATCTGTCTGCGGAACATTATTCGTGAATTTATCGTAGTAAACTGGATTAAATAAACTATGATTCTATAACAATGATAACTTAATTGAATTGTTGTCAGTTACTTAAGTTCTTAATCCATTCTGAATTTTCTTGATTTTTTTTTTTAAATATTGATGATCTAAGCCTACCATCGGCAGGTTTTTAAAACATTTCCTCAATTTCAATCTCAATTGTCAAAAACGCCCCCTCTCCCCACCTCCATTCTTTAAATCCAGCTTTTTTGGTTAGATAAAGTGTTGGAAGATCTCACGGCTGGTGTGGGCATGGGTTTCAGTCAGTGTATTAAAATTTGGTCTTGCATTTGGAGGGTGGTAACCTGATAAGAAGGGGGTGACTCAGTCTTGATCTTGAAAGGCTGTGACTGTAGTGAAGCAACCTTACAACACTGGTGAGATCATTTGAGGGTGTTTAGTGTATAATAAGTAAAATGAAACAAATGAAATACAATTAAACAGTTCATTTCTGATTTTTCAACCTCTTTGGAGTGTGTCATGTTAAATACCATAACTATATAGAGAATGAGACAAAATAAACAAAAGTTGTCCTTAAAAATGAGAAATCTTTCATCTGATTTCAAGATTCAATTATGGAAAAATTGTTAAGTTACATACTGCTTTATGAAATGAAATGCAACAGTTTTCAAAATATGCAATACATAAAAAAATTAAACAAGTGACCTATGGCTCATGACGCTCAGCTGACCTGCATGTCATTTATGCCAAAAATTCCCTACAGGAATTTTATCATCTGATAGATAGTAAAGTAAAGGTCACCAGATTTTCGAACTCTGGTGAATATGACCAAAGCAACTGGTGTGTCAATTTTAGATAAATTATACTGTGCTTCAGAAGTGTGAGTTCATAAAAATCCTTAAATTCTACAGATTTGATGCAGACTAACGACAAAGACAAGGAAATATGATAGGGACTGAAAACAATATGTTAAAAACAAAATAATAAACACCCAAGGTTTCAGACGACGACACCAAAGCAGAGAATCTGACACCTAAAATATCGTCTGTGAATAACTTAAAGCATCCGAAGACAATACTTGATCGACAAATACATAGCATGAAGCAAAAAATATTTTAGCTGATGATAGAAGTGTCTCTGAAGAGTTCAGAGGTTGCTGTAAGATTGAAGGTTATTTTTACGTAACCTATGAACCTCTCCACATGTATTCATTTTGATGCAATCTTTATGTCTTGAAGAACCGTGGTTTGAGTCGTGCGATTTTCCTTAGAAAAAAAAATTGCATGTTTATGGAAATATCATGGCATGCAAAAATATTCTGAAATCCAAAACCCTTATCAGCCATAATAGCATCACTTGGATCACACGTTATTAAGAAAGACCTTGCAACAATCTGACGATCGCTTGTTGATCTACCATAGGCTGGGGAGACCTACGTACACAGCCCTCCTGGAGAAATTCCGGCTAGCCCTTTAACAGTGTTCTTGATCTGATATATATATATATATATATATATATATATATATATATATATATATTAAAATCATCACATACAATAGTATTTGGATTGACTTGCTTAAAAAAAACATTAAACAAGAAATAATAAAATAAAATTGTGTATAGAAAAAAGACGTATGACTAAGAATGTTTGACTGGATTATTGTGCCTTCGAGTGATATATTTACTTCCCGAACGGCTGACGCGTAAGTGCTATTTTGAGTTCTTTTGGAATTGCCTATATAGCAACCTATAGCGAACCCCCGATTTCATTTTTTTAAACAAATAGTGCGCCGGATGACTATAGTCTTCTATAATGTCGTTTGCTTTCTTCAACAATCGTGTTTGAAATAAGGAGTCAACTGTGGGTAAAGGAACCCAAATGGTCCTCTCAGCTGTTCTAACTACCCTAGAAAGACGGTTCCTTTCCTCGACCGTGATACTGCCTCCCCATACAGGGACTGACAACGTCAGGACTCCCTGAATTACCGCCCGATAAAACTTTAATAAAATCGGTTGACTGAGCCCGAATAAACGTTGTTGTGCCTTCTTTACGCAGTAATTAACATTTCGGCCCACTTCAAATCGGGTTCGTACTCAGTTTACTTTTGTACGGTACAATTGCCTTTATGCGCTGCCACAGCTGCCTGGAATCATCCGTTGTCCGTAGATCAGATTCCAGCTTTTCCGTATATTTGATTTTAGCGAATTCGATGGCACGTGTAACTTCATTTTTAGCTTTTTAAAATTTGTTTGAGTCACCACTTCGATATGCCACGTCTCTGTCAATCAATTTATATCTGATGGAGCGTTTGAACCATGGTTTTTTTATTCGGGTATTCTATAACACAGGTCATACCCATGTACAAATTATATTGTATATATTGTATTATATACTTTGCTGTCAAACACTGCTCAATTCCAAGTCTGCATAATGCTCAGAAAGTCATCTGAGCTAAAAATCATGGCGATGAATGCATTAATTGTTCGGATACTAGAGCTTTTGTATCAAATTTTCCATTATTATGAGGGATACTTCGGAGCCCCATAGTTTAGAGGATATGGGTAACAGAGAACTTATTTCAGGTGTCCAAAGAGAGTTTTTATGAGCCTACCTGCATGTCAAGAAAGAAGATTCTGGATCCAGTCGTTACAATTTGTACCATGTACACAGATGACCGCATTTTATTAGATATCAAAAATAGATTCATATAAAACAATTCGTAAACAAGTTTGCGCCACCAGTCGGCAGAAACGAATGAAACTTTCCATGATCAATATCCATGCAAAGAATCATGGTGACCAATGCAATTGTTCTTCAGATACTTGAGCTTTTGTATCAAATTTTCATTTATTGTGTGTGTGTGTGGGGGGGGGGGGGGGGGTACTCCTTAGCCCCATAGCTCAGAGGTTATGGGTAACAGAGACATAATTGTAGGTTTCCAAGGAGATTTTTCATGGAACTCCCTATATATGAAGCTATATGATTCCAGAAACAGTGGTTACGATTTGTGCCTGGTTAACGGACGGACAGACAGACGGACTGACGCCGGACAAAGAGTGATCGCTTTAGCTCAGATAATTTTCGGTTAGTTGAGCTAAAATCTGTGTTCGTATTGCTCCATGTATAAAGGGCTATTATTGTATCCCCAGACAAAGTCGGGGGACACTATGTTTTCATACCGGTCCCGCCGCCGTCGCCGCCGCCGCATATAAATCTTGTTGGCGCGATAACTCAAAAAATATTTCACGGATCTTTACAAAACTTGGATTATGTATAGATATGAATGGGAGGACGACGCCTATTTAAATGAGGTCATGACCTTGACCAGGAGAGTGTCCTTGACCTTGAATAGGTCCATTTTAGGGTAAATCACAAAAAATTCTTAAATATCTCAAGAAATCTTGCATGGATTGATCCCAAAATTAAGTTGATGGAAGATCATGGGTAGGGTTGTCATGTTCCAGAAAATGGTGGCTCCATCTATTATTCTTTATTTGTTTTCGTGCCGTTTAATACCCTAAAATTGCTACTTGACAGTACTGTGAGCATTATAAGTCAAAAACTAATAGACAGATTTCTTTTATATTATGCATATACATTGATATGGGTTATATGATGATGTTTATTAAATTGGGGTCATGACCTTTCCTATAAGAGTGGTCTTACCTTGAATATTGCCATATATGGTGAAAATCACACAAAATCATCAATTTCTCAATTAGGGATGCATGGATTGGTCCAAAAATTAAACTTGACCGAAGATCTTGGATAGTAATGTCATATACCATAAACAGGGGGCGCCACCTGTTTATCTTTTACTTGTTTTCGTGCCGTTTAATACCCCATCATTGCCACTTAACAGTACTGTGAGCATTATAAGTCAAAAACTATCAGACAGATTTCTTTCATATTATGCATATACATAGACATGGGTTATGGGATGATGTATATATAAATTGGGGTCATGACCTTTCCTATTAGAGTGGCCTTGATCTTGAATATTGCCACATATGGTGTAAATTACACAAAATCATTAATATCTCAATAAGGGATGCATTGGTTGGTCCAAAAATCAAGTTGATTGAAGATCTTGGATATTATTATTATGCACTGGAAACTGATAGCGCCACCTGTTATTCTTTTACTTGTTTTCGTGCCGTTTAATACCCCATCATTGCCACTTAACAATACTGAGCACTATAAGTCAAAAACTAATGGACAGATTTCTTTCATATTATGCATATACATAGATATGGGTTATGGGATGATGTATATTGAAAATGGGATCATGACCTTTTCTATGAGAGTGACCTTTTCTATGAGTGTGGTCTGATATTAATTGTTGCTGCACATTGGGGCATATTCTTAAAGGGGGGGGGGGGGGATTAATTGTCTGGGGATACTATGGCCCCTGCGGCGCCAAGAAATATCTAGTTTTTCAAGTGAAAGGACAGTTGGTGATGAAGCATAATAGGACTGAAACTGGTAAAAATATATCTGCATCATCAGGGACGAAATTACCATTTGCTATGTGGGGTGACGCGGAATTAAAATCACAGCAACATCCCCCCCCCCCCCCCCCCACATAGGATGTAAAGTTGCAGCGGGATATATCAAACACACACACACAAACACACACATAGTACACACCCCCTAAACCGCGCCCAAGTGTATTCTTCATCAGTGAATACTTTACAATATATACCAGCAACTAAGAACTTAACAAATCAGACAAAATGCATATTCATGTAAACAACATTTTAATGATTTTTTTTTTCATATTTAGACATAGAATACAAAGGTTATAATTATTATTTAATTTCTTTTCTGCAATATATTTGATATTTAACATTTGATATTATAACATGATTGAACAAAAAAGCAAATTGACTTATAATTCAGTGTCGAAAAAAACAAAAGATGCAGTCGTGTATGTCTGAATGTATGATTTGGTATTTGTTATGTGATGTTGTGTCAAAAATGTTACAGGTGTCATCTGAGTATAAACTAAAGCTGTCTGATAAAGAATCTAAAGAAAATGTGCTAATGTTTACTGTGTTATCACTAATTAAGTTACTATTTAATATATGCTGAATATGTGCTGAATGTGTTTATGTTAGTGTTCGTGTTGACTGTCCAAATGCTTGTGTTTGTTGATAGTATGCTGCGTGTGTCTTCTGGTTTTCTTGTTATGAGTAGTTGTTCTGTTATCTTCTTGTCTGTGGTTTTGTCTTGTTTCTTCTCTTGTTTGTTTTGTGTTTTCTTGAGTTGTTTCTAAAATAAACAACTATACAAAAATAATGCATAAAGAGAATTGATGATTACAATATCATTATACCTAAGCTTTATGATATGAACGGGAATGGCTAATTTAATAATAAAATAATATTTAGTGATGATAAAGTGAGTATAATGATAAAGGTATTAAAGCGATATATGTCATAATTTATCAAAATTTGTGTTTTATCTCAGGAACTTGGAAATGTGTTTCAGGGACTGCTAAATCCTTGAAAATCTGCTTTTGCAAGGTTGTTAAGAAAAGAACAGTTACAAAATGGATATTTGTTCGCTAGTTTAGTTATGAAATTGTAATACTTCATTAATGATGTAGTTTGTAGGATTAAACAACCTGTTAGATAATCATGATATAAATCCCTCTGTACAGATAGTTAAGCTTTAAGATAAAAATAGAAATGGTTCAGTCAATGTGCTTACGCGTGATTTTCGCTAGCCAAATGACGACTCCGGTGAAGTAAGTTGTCAGTTTTGCCTTCTGTAACGAAAATAAAAAAAATATTAACAATTCCATAGAATACAACAACATCTTAAAGTTATTTATATTTTAATGTTAAAGGTTTACTGGATGGCATGTTTGGTACATTTCGCGTAATTTATCCATCAATCAGTATGAAATTTTTGAATAAATATCTAATTCCTCAAATACGGTAATACTTTCATGCACGACCCTTTATCTGTCCGTTATTAATTTGAATTAATGTAGCCAGATATAGAGAAAGCAAATAAAATATCAATAATGAATTGACTCTGATATTCGATACATATACATATATAGTATCATTATAGTGATACAATAAGCTGTTAAAGGGGGGGGGGGGGTCTTTTCTCTTAGTAATTGTTTTCCGACGTGGTGTTCTGTAATTTGTTGCATTGATTATCAAAGTTGTGAAAATTGTTTACTTTTACTCAGAATGATTTTAAATTAATGCAGTACCGAAAGGCAAGACCCCCCCCCCCACACACACACACCCATACACATTTTCCAGTGTAGGAAATGTTTTCTTACCCATGGGCATGGGTTATTCATATAATTACTATACTACTATAGTCCGTTTCATCCCCTCATGTCCACCTGTTTTTTGCTATGAAAATTTTTATTAGTTACATTTCAAGGGAAACAATTATAGTGTAGAGCAGAGGATTAAAGAACCTAATTTTCAACAAGGTGAATAAATACCTACCTTACACCTTATTTAAGAAACAGAATTATTTGAAAATATGAGAAATCAGTCTACATTTTACAACATATCAGACTCACTTACGGCGGGCAAGGTCATTGGTCATATGCAAAAACAGCCTCAACTGACAGCTGCTGATTGGATGATCTCATGTAAACAATCTAAAAAATATGTCCAGCTAAAACAAAGATGGCTACCTATGGAGGGACATTTCATATCTGCCAGATCATGGTGAAGAGACTAAAATATTGTAAACATAAACGCCAGATTAATTGTAAAATTCTTAATTGCCATATTAGGTTGTCACTTCTTGGAAATTAATGAAAAATATAAACATTTAAGAAAATCATCCACAAAAAACAGGTGGACAGCATGTGGTGGAACGGACTATATAAGTATTACATGATGTTTTTACAGTATAAAATTATAATTAGGTATAAATTATCATTAATGGATTTCTCTGCTATACAAACATCCGGTCAATACTAAATTAAATAACTACAACCGTTATACTAATCTAAATATATAGTCATTGTTGTATTAGTATAATTTAACTTTAAAAAATATTAATAATTAATATAAACACATATTAAATCTAACGTAAACAAAGTTCTGTGTGATGTTGACTGTTAGATATTTCTCGTGCAAATGACGTGAATCGTTAGTAACCGGGTTTATATACCCAAAACATTCGAAATATATGACAACCACGTTGTTTTTTATATCACTTCCGGTCACATTTCTCTCAATATTTTTAAACTTGTCACTGTCAGCCAATCAGCGTGCGAGTTACGTGAATGTCGGAGTCATGACAACGATGCGTTGTCAAACATCATGTACCGGGTGACCTGACCGTTTGTTGCACTGTGTGACCTTCGGTTACAAACTGATTCTTTGTAGGTTCTGCACGATGAAAAGCGCGCAGAAAAGCGTACATGGAAAACGGGCCTAAGCGTTTTTTAAGAGATTAATGACTAATGTGCACATCAAAATGCATCAAAAAGTTATCTGTTCCCCTTTGAAGAAGGATTATCTGCGTAATGGTAAACCATGTCATTATTTAAACACCTTTTTCAGATGCCACAAGGACGTGTATATATGTGCGTAATTATTTGTGATTTCATCACATCAGAGGAACAGGCTAACTAACCAGTAACCTGCTGTTTTCTTTATCGAAATGTAAAATGACTTATATAATTTTTTTTTCTCCTTGACTGGTTCAGGACCGAGTTTTCCGGCCACTATTTGCCAGCTAGAAAAATCAGTATATGATGTGAGGGTGATATTTCCCTCGTTAATGAGGCCCGGCCGGAAAAAAAAAAATCAGCAATCATATATTTTATGATAGGGTGGATGTGTGGCCCGATTCACGTGTATTTACAAGTTATTACAACCCTTTATTATTGAGACAACAAGCGTTAGAACAGGTGCGACCTAAATGGTCCGAAATGACGACATTCTAAATGGACGACAATATACCTTCATACATAATAAGGAGTTAAAGTGGGGGTAATTGGGGGATCACTACCAGTAAAGTAAGGGTTAGGTATCACTTAATCAGTGTATCAATTACACATCATATTTGATAATTTCAGGTGTTATAAATAATTATATTAATAAAAATCTATGTTAGCTATTAAACATATTTGTTAAAATATATTTTGTAAACTTTGGTTGAAATAAGTGAACTATTGGTCAAATCATTGCTAAAATATGTATTAAAATCTATGTTTCTTCCAAGCGCAAGAGAGTCATACCTATTTGTGAATCAATCATTCACGTTGGATATTTCAGCTTCTAGGCCCGTGGCCTTTGATATCTTGCTTATGGTTTTTAATGACTAATTATTGATTTCGATATGCAGCCTCTCTCCATCTACCTTTGGTGGTTTGCGAGAAATCAAAATCATTGTCGTCACTGGTATCAGAGGAAACTTGAAGTATAGATTTCCGAATGCGATGAAAGCTTCCACAATGTACACAGATGTAACTAGAACCGCTTTTGTCTGGTGGTCAGAGACGACCTGTGGTGCAACCATCAAGTTGGTAAACCGTGACCACACGTCATAGTTTTTGCAGGATCCTTGTAATAAGATATAGGTTATTTGATAGGTGATAGTTTCTTTGTATTTCCTTAAATAATAATCTAATGATGTATCTCATATTGAGAAATGTAGGACAATCCGATTTGAGACTCGGGAGGCGTCAGTTGCTTAATTGAATCATCCAAAATATTAGTTTTCTAAATTAGCAAAATTAATTTAAAAATCAATATATGTACTCGACAATACATGATAGCAGTGAAGAAAATTACGATATTCTGAAGGGGGGGGGGGGGGGGGTGCATGTGTTTTGATTCGTGCACAGATTTTCAGCGAGGAAGGAAGGAAGGGCAATATAAAGGCATTTGTTTCAATTTAAAAATCTAAGTTTTCAATAAATTTACGCTAACTAATGTAAAAAGTCGGGATATAGGTTTAATAAATCTCAAACGGGCCTGGATGCTGATACATGTTTTAGCGGGGGTAAGTGCTCTGTGAGTGCTTTCTAGTGCACTTTATGTCCTGTATCATATAGTCACAGACCTTATCATAATTTATAATAAACATCCGCCGGGTAGGGAAGTATTTGATTTTTTTTAGCATGAGGTTTCATATTAAAAGAAAATATGTAATATGTATAACCAATAACAGCTTTCGTCGGATTGTTGTTTGCAAATGTAACTCATAGTTATTTACATAATATATACCGGTAAAATTATTTTAAATATCATCTGAAGTATCACAGCAACATATGGAAAATAAAGTAAATGAGACGTGATGTACCAAACCACAATTTATATATATCCTGCCATGGCTGTGTACAAAACATAAACACATGATCACTTTATAGGAACACCATATACACAGTGTATGCATTACCCGTAAATATCCAAACAAAAGTGTCTCTGTCGAGATAAAGACCCTGCATATGTACATAACTTTAAACTTATGTTGCTGTAAGATACAAAATGTTATATCAAGCATGTATTTTAATGGTTTCAATAACAGCATAGGTTCCATGAAATTCAAATTTAATAAATAAAACTTAACTAAAATAAAAATAATAAAAATTAAAATACAGGTTCTTTGTTCATTGAAAATATGTTCACCTACTGTAGTATTCACAGTAAGATTCGCAATGCACAGTCCGGACATAGGAAATGCATGTTTTCCTGGGCTAATGTGGTATCCACAGTTGGCACCACACAATCCGAATTGCTTGACACAGGATCTTTAGACGCCGGTTCTATTGGTAAATCTATACACTGGCATGATTGGCCATTGGTCACAGTATATTTTGATGATGACCGCTATAGCTTGTTTTCTGCTCTGTCCGTACAACTCGTACAACCTGTAAATGACAATGTCAGAATCGTGATACAGGTTGGAAGGTGACTTGCCGAAGCTTCAATTTCTAGTATTTCTAGTAAATTTGTGAATTAAGAAACTAATGCTGAAGATAGCAATATATATATATATATATATATATATATATATATATATATATATATATATATATATATATATATATATATATATACACATATATAAAGTATTTCTAGTAAACTTGTGAATTAGGAAAGTCATGTTGAACATAGCAATAAATATGTTGTGGTAGTTTTAATTATCAACATCCAATGTATTTCTTGTATTTCTTATCAAATTTTACTTTCATATGTATCAGAAGAAAACAGCCTGACAATCCATGCAGTGACAGATACGTACAGCACTACACATTGGATGTGAACCCTGCCGAACCTGCAATTTACTTCATTTTGGTTTCATTAAACATCCGCCAGGTGGCGAGAAGTAATAAACATTCCCTCGGTTGGTCTGTCATGAGATTCACGCGAAAAGTACAGAACAGAATTTGTTTAAATTTGATGGTGGATTGAGATAAGATCCAAGGCACAATCCAATATATTTGAGAGGTAACCTGATCCACCATATTTCTTTTTACTTCAAAGAATATTGTCCCATGGTGGTATACGGCTGTTTCGTCGGTTATAATATTAATAGACCTATTTTTAGGTATCTAATTACTTGGTGCTTTATGCTTAATTACTTGGTGCCAGATGCGGCCTGGGATAGGATTTTTAAATTGTGACAGCAGTGTACACAATATAACCCTCTGTGACTCCCAGAGGGGTTTTTCTTAAGGATAAAAATAAACCTCTGGTGTTTTGACACCGGGCCTGATATATGCATCGCATGAAATTAACATTTTATTCAAATACGTGGCACTTTTGAAATGCACAAGCAACCAGCGATCCAGGGAAGCTTGAAATCAACATTCCGTGTCCGTGTAAACATGACCCAGAGGTCATTGCACCGGAGACTTTCACGGCCTTGACCTCTCCTATTCCAAAATCCTGCACCCGCCCCTGTATATCAATAGTAGTATTAGACTAGAAATAATGAAGAAAACAAAAGTGCAATGTTTCAGCTGCATTTAGACCAGGCCATGATAATTAGTATAGTAATGATGATAATTAGTATACACCCTAAATCACTAATGAAGCACAATGGAGGGGGACAGCGTTTTACACATGGGGCATTTATCTTGCAACTTTATAAAAGTGTTTTAGGAGGGTTCCGAATACGCTCTTTACACAGCGCTTTACCTATAGGGCTACTTCCTATATCGAGGGAGCAATTTAAATTCGACCGGAAACTAATCAAGCGGCGCTTAAAGCGCGGCAATGGGCGGAGCCAGGATGCCTGTCGAGTGTTTGTTTATTGGCGTCTGATTGGCTGCTTGTCACATCGTACGCACGTTTATTTCAGTGGACAACAAACCGCCATCTGGTGTCTAAATATATCATAAACGGTTAGCGCTGGCAGCGTGAAAATCAGTTGTTTCTTTAGAAGCGCAAGATTTCCGCTGCCTCGGGAGCGTAGGTCATAAGTAATGTTTTAAAACATTAAAAAAATATTGTCAGTTAGGCCAAAAAAAAATTAAAGGTTTGGTTCTCAGGCACCGCCCGCATCAATTTTATACCCCCGCATCAAAAATTTTTATTTTGATTTTCAATAAAAACTTTCCAATTTTGAGCTGCATGCTGCCGCTCCGACATTTCTTTCAAGAAGATAAAACCACACAATTTCCTTTGTTTTGTAGTGCTTTAACTTATTTAGCAAAATAAAACTGTTATTTTCATGCTTTTCCCTTATCATTTGACATTTTTATCGAAACATACCAAAAAATTTAAAATAAAAAAAGCGCCCGCCCGCATTGATTTCTGCAAAAAAGTGCCTGAGAACCATACCTTTTTTTTATTTTGGCCTTACCCTTTGATTTTTTTCTAGAATATAATATTGTATCATGCAGTCTTAGTGACGCAATGGTAATCGATACATACGTTACCTGCGAATTTAAAACGCCAAAATGTTATGGACACTATAATATAATTTTACTCATTTTAGTTAGGCCTATATCTGTGAAAATTTGACACAAAATTAAATTATTTCTGCCCATAGTTAAATATTGTGTATTTGAAGGACCCGTTTCTCCAAATAATACATACGTTATCGGTACATACGTTACCAAGAAATGCGAAACTGGCATTATTCATAGAGCAACGCACAACCGTTACTTTCTAGAGGGTTGCTCAGGCCGCCATTAGTTTAAATGCCATAGAGAAATTAACGGGTGTTATATTTTCACTTATACTTCCATCCTTGGAAGTCTATATTTTTTCTAGTGACATCTTAAGCTTCAAGTATGTGTTCTCGCTTAATTGCATCGTGTTATTTTTGAGAAAAGGATACAGAATACACAGATTTCCTCTCAGATGACTAATTTAAAAAACAATAATTTGTCAAAGTAATCTTTCCAGCCAGTGTAAATGGTATACCGTCGCGATACATCCGTTACTACTGGTAATGTATGTATTCTATCTATAGGCGTCTATGCTCCTGTGCAAATATGGGGCAACTTCCGAACAATATAATAAAAAATGAACATACTAACTTGACGAAAATGTATAATTCACACTAGGTAGTTTTTATACACACATATAGTGCAACATGTTCGATCATGAATGAGAAAGAGAAAAAGGTTAAAAGTAGGATCACAAAATGATTATTTTTCTGAATGAAACCATCACCTGAACACCAAGAATTGGGATAGACTTTTATTATTCAGAAACCAAGAAAACAGCTTAAAGATCAATAGAAAACTATTTAAACGCTTTAAATACTTCAACATGCTATTGTGTTGGAATTTAAAAAATATCAAGAGTATGATACATACATTATACTTCTTTCTAAAGATTTACAATGTGCAGTTGGTGTCATTCCAGCTGGACAACTTCGGGATTGACGACTTCAGGATGGAGGACATTCCGAAGGGACAACACTCTGAATGGATGAAAATAAAGTGGGGATAATTGGGGGATTAGTACTGTAGTTAGGGTTAGGTTTTAGTTAGGGTTAAGAGTTAATTTAGTTTTCAGTTTTTGGGTTAGGTTTTGGGTTTTTAGGGTTATGTTCTAGGGTTAGGGTTATGCATCATTTTATCACTGTATCAATTACACCCACTTTTAACTACTTATTTCGTATAAAGTTATGTTGCCGTCCATTTAAAACGTCGTCCATTCGGAAGTCGTACATTTGGAATGTAACCGTGCAGCTTATACCATTTTTCTCCTAAAATCTCTATTTTTGCTTGTTGTTTAGGACTAGAAACAACATAAAACATTTTCATTTGGAAATTCGACACAGATGATATATATAAAAATGGAGCATATGTTTAATAAGGCCTAAAAAGTATATTTTTGGAATGTTCTCCCTAAATCCCACAAACCCTGTGGAATGACATCTTGCAGGTAACAAAACTATCTACATCCCTTTCATGATTCTCCTTGGGTTCCCGTCCACGGGTCCAATGTTTCCACAAGTAAATGGTCCAGTTAAGAGAGTACCAGAAATCCTTGCGAAACATCCATACTAATAACAAAAATATAATTGAAGGCGAACCTAAAGCTGGAGAGAGAGAGAGAGAGAGAGAGAGCGAGAGAGAGAGCTGGTTTTTATGTATAAGAATTTAGATATAGGCCTGTGATGTGGATATTTCTTGCATCATCTCACAACACAAAAGGCGAGATCATCAGCTTTAATTGGGTGTGGTGTCAAATACCTTTGATGAAGTAATAAGCTGATCCTTGGACCATTTATTTAGACATATCCTGATTTGTTTTTTTTTTTCAAACACTGATTATTTGTTTGCTCATAACCACACTAGTGTATAAATATTCGTCATGCTTCACACTTGATTACATTTAATCAAAGTATCTACATATACATTGAAATGACATCACATGAGTTGTTTGTGCTTTCACACATCACCCATTGTCTGCTCATAAGCATAAAAGCAGCTGATATGTGCCAGTCAAGCTCAGTTCATATAAATCTATATAAAACCACTCGAAAATGTCACAAAATGTGCACTTTGAATACATTCTCAAGTCTCAACATACTTCATACATATGGACCAGCATTCCAGCAAAATATCTTATTTGGTAAATAAGCACTATATATTTGTCAGCCCATTGTCGAAATAATAATAGACGTACCGAGTATCACACTGAAACTTTGCAATAGCGCATGCATTCATTTGCCGGCAGTTTAGCCTGCATGTGGGCTAGACTGCCAGCTGTTTAGCCACTTCCAAGGCTAAACAAATACAAATGATGCACGTTCGTTGTTCATTAGATACACGTTCTCCTTCTGTACAGTAGTATCCAAAGTAAGATCCCTCTGCACAGTCCGGATGAGTTTGGACAGGATCTTTGTGCACCGGTTCTATTCTCCCATACACTGGTATGATTGCCCATAGAGCACAGATTACTGTAATGATAGTTGTAGTTTTTTTTAGCTCGCATACAGTCTAGTGTCAGCATTGCGTTTTTTTCGATTTTTATCGAAACTTTATAATAAAAAGGTTCACATATTATGATATATCAGCCCTCCGGCTAAGGCACACGAATTCCACGCAAAACGTACCTTCAATCTAAAAAATCCCCCTACAAGCACATAATTTTTGCATGAAATAAAATATTATAATCTAAAATGTTTATTTCTGATTGAATTCGAAAACTAAACTCGTCATTTTATAAATCACAGAAGACAATTACAACCGGAAGTGAAGTTTGCTCTTCGTGACAAGTGGCCACCGCTCAGACTGGACAGACGCACATTCAAATCCAACAAATCCATCAGCATCGAGGACCATCAAAAGCTAAGATTTGAGTTTGTACTAAAATACTTGCTCTAATAAAATACATCTTTATTTTTGTTCGAACTGAAGGCGTACTATGCAATGAAGCATTAAATATGGATATAGATGTCACATGTCACGTGGTGATGAGATTCCGTAACGAAATAATAAGCATTTTTGCCATCACTTTTTATAAAGGTGTGCTGAATAATATAAACAATATATCTATTAATACCAGGCCATCTAGATCATAGGATATATTACTTTTACTGTGTTTGGGCCATGGTCACTGAAATATATCCGTGACGGAATAACAAATTTTGTGTGACGGAATCGCTCTCTAAAGGAAACATGTAAAACTTACACCTGCTTTGCACCCCGTTTGAGTAACCATTTCCGTATAAGTCGTCCCAAGAAAAATATCATGAAAATCACAAGCTCCTATTGAGATTACAAATTATGGACATGGTATAATTTTTATTATTTTCCCGTAACTGTATGCGTTATAGCGTGACGGAATCACAACTCTACTCTGCCGATGCAAACCTAGTGTGACGGATTCACTATCTACAAGGAAAATGTTAAATGTACATCAACTTCACATGGCGTTTGAGTTGGCCTAATTATCTCCGAATATATCGAGACAAGAAAATATATCTAATTGTCATAGGGGACGATTAAAATAAACATTCGTTCACTAATATAAACTTTTAATTCTTAATTTTTTTTATTTTTAAATTAGTTTTATGCGTTATAGTGTGACGGAGTCATAAGTACACTCTCCTACGATTTCAGAATGCCTAAGTCTGCTACAGAACACCAGCGTGAGCGTAGACAAAGGTTACGACAAAACGAAAATGAATACACCAAATACAAAAAAAAACTGACTGCAAAAGGAAACGTGAACGCAGAAATGTGATGGATGATGATGAGCTGAGGGAACTTAAAAAGAGAACCAAGCTTTAAACACGAAAGTGGCGGACAAAATATCGTGAAGCCAAACAACACAACGTAAACATTGATGTGCACGTACCGGTGGATGAGGTTTTCAAATCTCCTGCATCCTTTGGAAAGGCCAGGCGTAAAGCTGAACGAGCTTTACCTAAGAGTCCGAGAAAAAAAAGCTGTTGTTGTCCGAAGGTTGGCTCGTGACGTACTAAACATTATTATCACTGAACATACTGAAGAGTATTTCGCTCGACAGTTCCCAGATTCCCAGGACAGGAATTAATGATGAAACATTCGCAAAGGTTAAGGAGTTCTATGAACTCGATTCTGTTTTTCGTGTCATGCCAGGGAAAGCAGATATAATCAGCATAAGATGTGTAGAGGGCTCGAAGGAGAAGAAATAGAAAAGACACATGACTATGACAATAAGCGAGGCGTTTGAGGTATTCAAAGCCGAAAATCCAGATTATAAGTTTGGGAAGTTTGCAGAGCTTCGCCCTTGTAATGTACTCCTCTCTTCAAAGATGCCGCACAATGTTTAAGGTTGCAAGTACCACAACAACATATTCTTGTTGCTCGAAAGTCTACATGCACTGCTTTAACCCTGACGTTGTTCCTCTCCATTCCAGTGACAACTTCTTAGTTCTCTGTGTCTGCGATGTTGAGTCAGATGAATGCATGTCCAGCAATTGTGGTGAATATGAGGACCAGAAACTCTTCGAGGAGAATATCATTGGTAAACTTAACCTTACTACCAGAATAAAGTGGTACCAGTGGGAGGAAGATGACTCTGGCTACCTGGAGAAGCAACCTTATGTAGGAACCGTAAAAGACGCAATAGACACCTTAAGTGCACAGTATTCCGAATTCCTTTGGCACGTCTACATCAAAAGGCAGCAAGAAAAGGCCTATGAGCAAGACAAGTTAGCGTCAAAAGAAGCTGACAGTACACCATGCGTGCTGCAAATAGACTTTGCTGAGAACTTCACGGTTTCTGCACAAGATGAGATCCAGTCCGCAAACTGGAAACAAAGACAAATAACACTATACATCGTTACCATCTGGCACAAAGAAAGCACCAAATCATGGGTAATGGCATCAGACGTCAAAGACGATGATAAAAAGATGGTTGCAGCTTACACTTCTAACGTCCTAGATTACCTGGAAAATTACTTTATATCTGCTTTCATGCTGAAAACAGTGAGACCGTCACGCTGGAATACATGTTATATACTTTACTATATATTGAAGTAAACAAATAAATAAGGTGTAAATTAAATGCATTTGAGTAGATTTTCAAAGGACACTATATATATTCGCAAGGAATCCCCACGCGGCACGCGCGCGGCAAAAATCGCTTCGGGAGCAATCGCAGAAACTCGCCGCTTGGGCGCACGCGTGCTACACGCCTGCCGCCCGCGCCGGTGTGTTTTGTTATAAGCCTTAAGGGGCATTCACACCTATCCGTTTTTTTCCTTCCGCCCCGCTTCCGTCGTCCGCCATCCGTTGTCTCTGTTCACACCTATCCGCGCTTTTTCCGTCCGCACCCGCACTCATCACCTTTGTTTTATATTAAATATACTATTATCTTTCACGTATGTTTATATATATATATATATATATATATATATATATATATATATATATATATATATATATATATATATATATATATAATTCGGAATCTAATCTAATAACAAATAATGTATTACCATGAACCCTCTTAAACTTGAATTTGATCAAACTCGTGTAATTGAGGTTAAGAACTGTGATTCATTCTGAAACCCCCGTTTCCACAAGGGCGCTTAAATCATAGTCCATACATTATGTTTAAATTATATATTATTATTATTATTATTATTATTATAATATGTATACACTTTATATAATAGGTTATGTTTAATTTTTCGTGGGCTTACTTTTAACTTTATTTTATATCCATTGACTTATCAGCCTTTATTCCAAATTACCCAGCCCCCGATACTTTGGTGATTCATATGCATGATTTTACTTATAAAATTCCTTTAATTATATCAATAAATAATTAAAGCTTTCCCGAGCGTGATAATAAGGCATTCAATGCTCCCGCGCATGTTCCAACTTTTCAAAGTGAAAATCAACCACTTTTTTCATTTTCTATTACGGGGAAGACACAAGGACATTCCAGAATATCCCCTACTATATTACGTCATAGTATGGATTCCCGTCCGCACCCGTCGTCCGCTTCCGTCGTGAATCGGTCCAGACCGATTTGTGCGGACGGTGTGACGGGTGCGGGTGCGGAAGCGGACAGGTGTGAATGCCCTATGTAATTTTAACTGACTCGAATTTGACGGACGACGGATGACGGAAGCGGGCGCGGTTGCGGAAGGAAAGAACGGATAGGTGTGAATTAACGCCCCTTTATACAGGGAAGCGAATTTTACCGCGTGCATGGCCGCCCGCGCTAGTGTGTTATATGGCCTTTAGTTCACATGCAACATAACTCGAGCAACCATGAACAGAATCTCATGAAATTATCAGGGCCTACTCACCTTGTGTCAGGTAATTCTGGGTATGAGCCAATGAAGAATTGATTAGATCTTAGTGGGGATCCGGAACTTGATCCGGATTCAGTAACGTCAGCAATTAGTATTCACAAATGTACAGTGACTTATGAACTAATGAATCTTGAATATTGGTCGAATAAGTGAATGCAACCACGGTTTTGGGCACCCCACATAGCGGAGGCTTAATTGCATTTCTAAGAATGCGGATTTCGTTTCAGGATTGTGGCCAGGTACTTTCACCTGTATCTATATCTACATTTACAGGTACAAATTTTAGCGTATACCTTTCACTTATTTGGCTGTCATGAGTAGGAAGATTCCTGTACCTGAATGTATCTGGACGTGGCAAAATGTAAAATATTGGGAATGGAGGTCAGACTTGGGTGAAGTAGATGTTTCCTGCTCTCTATACGGTCTTTACACAGCGCTTTACCTTTAGGCATATATATATATATTCATATTTATATATATATATATGAATTAACAGTGTTGTTTTTCTTCAGAGTTATATATATATATATATATATATATATATATATATATATATATATATATATATATATATACCTATATAGATGCACAGGATTTCCGCTGCCTCGGGAGCGTATACCTGTTCTCATCCCTGAACTCCTCAGAAAGAAGCTTGCATTCCTATCTACATGTTTTGTTGTTGTTGTTGAGCTAGTATTTCTTAATTATATAGTTTATTTTTAATTTTCGGAACCACAACACACGCATACTGATTAGTCTTTGTGTGTCAATCTTCGACGTGAACCTTATATCAGAAATCATACCCTCATTGTGTTAAACCAATGTATGACAGTTAATGATAACCTGGTGTACAATAATGTACCAATGCAGCCATAGATAGGCAGGTGAGACCACTCCTTAATGCAAGTAGATATGTCAATAGCCTGTATATTTTTGACAAGCCCCTAAGGCCACAAGATACAAGTTGTTTCGCGGACTCGCCTCTCCAATTTTGAACGGACATTTATTTTATGAGAATGATCATAAAGTCTTTGGTAATGTTTGCTATGTGCAGTGCACATTGTTGATTATAGTCACCGTTCAAAATTAATACATGATTCCTGTATTCCTTTTGGTAATGAAATGTAATAGAAACAAATCATTTACCTATTTTTATCTCATTATCTGAAAGGCATTTAACTGGTGTGGCCTGAGAAAGCCATGCAGTTGTAGGTTATACCATGTTACAGTGACACATCAGGGTGTGAACCGAGTACAAATGCCCTTCATGACCTTAGGCAATTTATTAGATATATCTTTAAATCCCCCGACATGTAGCAGTTGAAGACAAATATATCTGCTTGACAACCATCCGATTCAATACTGGTAGATGTTTTATATTCTTTAATCACTTGAGGTTGAAGGTTCCCGCCGGGTGAGTTAGAAAATGTTTGACCAGCCGATGTCGCTGCCTCTGCGGGCTGTGTCCATGCCGAAGATCTTGGTCGGTATCGCCGGTATAGTAGTAACGTCTGTAACGTTCGCTTTCGGGGCACCGAACCTACAATGGCCTGTAACATCCGGAGTTGGTTTTTGGGGAGGACCGTTGGTATGTATGAAATCCTTGAATACATACCCAGCATAGCCCCTATCCATGCAGCAATATTTTTTTTGTAAACTGATAGGGCCTGTTTCAAGTCGTGACGGCAGTCAAGAGAAAACTGCATTGTAATGGCCATCCATTCTGTCGCAGTGGTTTCGTATAACATAAGGCTATAGGGGTGAGAAATTTAAACAAAAAAATAGGTATGAATATACAAATCTCATCATTACTGTAACTGCCGCCATTTCCTGAACCTCGCATGATTCGGTTGTCAAACACATAGCCCATGGGATACCTCCTTGTATGCAGTCGCAAATTCAACTAACTCATCAAACATAAATGCAGATTTACAAACAAGCGAAGTGTTATCACAGGATCTTATCAAACTAACTGCGTGTTGTCGGAAAGTACAGGGACGCATTTAACGGTTGGCCTGGTGTACTTACTTCCTGTATAATTTGCTAAATGTTAAAATAAATGTGCAAGATGCTCTAACTATATATACTGTTACGGAACCTATAACGTAATCGTGATCAGCACAAATTTTGTTACGGAGAAAAAAATCGGATTCTGTAACACTATAGGCAGCGTGAAATTTCTAGAGGAATGAATAAAGAAGTCAGTGTTTTTTTTTATAACAAATAATTATAATTTATTCTTAGGACAATCCTAACATTACAATACACTAAATCAATACAATTACACAGTATAACAGTAAAATGTACAGTACCAGAGTGTCCGGATACTAGGCTTTGATTTCTGGATAGCACCACTGTCACAGCTCAACAAGAGTCCTTTAAGACCAATAATCCACGTAAATAGTAATAATCCAAAGGCAAACTGGAGAAAGTCCGTATTTAATCTGTATTAAGTCCGTTAAATATCTGACACCACGGCAATTATCGGTAAGGTCCCCAAACTGACGAGAAAGTAACACTCTCAGTGCTCGCTGGTATTTTCCTTTCTGTCGGCTTTTAACACAGCCCCTAATTTATAGCTTCTCACCAGAAAAAATTCTAGAAATGGAAAATTCCAAAGAACAATACACATGCACATGAACAGACCCGAAACATCTAGAACAAAAAAGAACGCTGTGTCTCTACGCTTCAGACCCCAAGCGAGGTTCCCATAGCAAAGAACTATGCCTGCGCTACACGAATCAGAATGTCAACAGACACATGTAACACTCCTGCGCACAATAAAACAGATACCTGTAACAATACGCACTTGAACTTGTGAGACAAGCCGAATCTGAACATTATTTTAGTTCAATCTAATAACGATATCAGAAAAGGGCTAGGTTTTGTCCAACAGTGTCAGAACGTTAGGCCAATGTTTTTTCTTCAAGGGAAATTCTGTAGATGGATCGCAAGTAAAGTTGGCTGACATCAGTATAGCAGTGACAGGGCTGCCCCCGGCCTAACTTCCATTATCTATATGGCCCCTTCTTGAACAAAAAGTTGGGGTGCCCGTTTGTCTACTCCCACTAGTTCTACAACCTGTAATGGTACTGCTGCTGATACTAACTTCCATTTTCAATATAGCCCCTTCTTGAACCAAAAGTTGGGGTGCCTGTTTGTCTGCTCCCACTAGTTCTACAACCTGTGATGGTACTGTTGCATGTTTTTTTTTTTTCTCATTAAAAATGAATATATGGAAGGCCTAGTATCAGGTTTGTGGTTTCATAAACAGACAAGTCGAAAGTGTAACATAGGGGCCCATATATCACAAATACGCATATTTTCGAACACTCCTCCAGTGGTCGGGCGCACATGTTAAGTACTGAATGCTCATGCCATCCCTAACCTGATGACTTACCTTTGGGACACTTGATTTATCCTAACCGTATTTTATGCACAGTGGATAGCAAAAGGTCGCGCATGTTATCAGGATGTCACTCACTGTTGTCAATACATGATATCAGCATCAGCCACTCTCTTACTTTAACATACACCTGCCCGACCGGCGCACAATATGATTAGCTGATCTTCAGAAAACACAGAGATCTAAATATTTCTAAGTAACGTGATCTAATCTTAATCTCTTGGTTAGGGGTAGAGGTGTAACGAATGTAACTATAAGACCCGCGCGATTTAATCAACTGGCGTTACTTCAGATGCATTATCGAATTTTTCCCAACTTATATGGCGACAAAATGAGCGCGAGACGTTGAGTATAGTGTCATAATGTATTGTGACCGCATAGTAAGGAAGACAAACTTTCCACTTCAATATATATCACCAGATCAGGCCTCTTGAACGAATATGTGTGTGTGCATATATATATATATATATATATATATAGAAAGAGAGAGAGAGAGAGAGAGAGAGAGATATATATCTGCCTCTGTTATTGCCGTAAGGATATGGTTTCAATTCCGTTCGTGTGTGTGTGTGTTTGAGCACAGTATCGCGAGGCGTTAAGTAGTGTCATGATATATTGTGACAGTCGCATAGTATTGAAGACAGACTTTTTACTTCTATGATTCTCCATTTCCGGCTTCTTGAATGAATATATATTATATCTGTGCCTCTGTTATTGCTGGGAAATCTTAGGAAATTTACTTAGGATTATTTAGGGAATAGGAATATGAAAAATCAATTATATTTTGGTGTCGATCCGGCTCATGATCCGGATTCATGAACGTTCAAGGGATATTTACAAATGAACATATAACTGTCACATATGTGACCCTTATACACGAATGAACCTTGGATTATGAGCATGATAAGTGAATGCAAACACGGTTTTTGGAGCATCAAATAATAAAGATTCCCGCATGGGGGAGGCTTGCATTCCTTAGAATGCAGATTTCTAGTTCCAGCATGTTATTCCACCTTCCATTCATCTTCCTAGCAGGGCTCTCGCTTTCGTTTATATTTAACTCATCGTTTCGAAATCTTCCCTTTAACGTATGGTATAATTAGTGGTTTTTAAATCATTATCTATGATTGAACGACCGATGATCGATTATTTATCGATTATTTTAAGTACTTTGTATATATTACCTTGAAATCTGCTTTTTACTCGAGTCCATTTCAGCTAAGTTGGCGGGTGTAAGTAGTTCCAACCTGACATAACAGCCCCAGGGATTGGAGTATACACCAGATACTTACCACTAACACATGCTATAGTTATTTTTCATTAAAAACCTGAATAAGAAGTTAAGGGCAATGCAATAAATAAGTAAACAATATAACTGCAATAAATGGAATAATGATTATTCACAATAAACGTTCTCCGTCATAACTGGCATTTTTAAATGCTCCCCTTACTGCGGCAATCCAGGGCTTGCGTGATCACCTGGGCTGTGACAGCCCAGTAGTGACAGCCCGGTGGTGACTGCTAATCACCCATTTAACAGCAACTAGAATATGTCAAGAGGACTGTATTCCCCGCCAAACGGGAATGTGAGATATGTGTACACACACCTTCACACACACACAAACCCTCACAGTCATAAAGTTGACCAAAAACAATAACGGTCCACTTTGGGCAGGCTTTATTAGAGAACCTAATCTGCTGCCAATACGGAAAGTGACAACATTGAAAAAGATACCTCATGTAGAAAAAAAATTACAAAATGAACTTTGAATGCACCTAAACCTTATCAAGCGAGGATAACAAAATATACCTGCCCTATTTAGAAATGGATTTGGGCAACACTTTTTGAATTCTGCATTGCGTTTTAATGTTTGAGATTTAGTATAAAAAATCGTAAATAAATCCCACAATCCATCAACCTATGACCTTAACCTGTTTAGGCAAGGAGAATTTAAGATATGCCCGCCATCTTAAGGAATGTACATTTGAGAGATGTGTGTCGCATTTGAAATGTAAAAATAAAATGTATAAATCAATTCATAACAAGAGCACCGCAAACGTGCATTATATGCGCGTTTTGTATATCCGGTGACTTCTGACCTCATTTAATATTAGTTAATTTTTATGAGAATGTAATTCAGGTGAGAAACTTATTGGTAAATATGTATCCTGAGTTTCATGAAAATCCATTAGATAATTGGTAAGTTACCATGGTGCCATCAATGTTTAGTGACCTCTGACCTCATTAAATATGCGTGAATTTTTCTGGAAATAAAAATTAGGTGAGTTTTAATATTGAGCAATATTTCTGCTAAGTTTGATCGAAATTAATAAAAAAAAATCCAAAAATCATTCAAGTGTAATCAAAACCTAATCAGCTTTGGAGACCCATAAAATGCACCTACAATATGAAGGAGATCGGAGTAAAAATTTTTGAGATATGGCGTCCGATAAAGTTGTTAACGGACGGACAGACGGACGGACAGACAGATGGAGCTGATCACTATATCCCTGGGAAAATAAATTTATTCATAGAGACTATATACTTTGTGGAATCCACATGATTATAGCCTGAAGATCTGATGTGCAATCTGATCTGACGTTAAAAGTGCAATCGATTTAATCGATTTAAAAAAAGACCAATCATCGATTGAATCAATTAATTGGCACACCACTTGTAATAGTAAAGCCGATGGATCGGCAAGGATTGAAGCATCGAAGAGTAATGAAATACGTTTGTTATGGATTCCAGGATAGTCATAGCCAGCTAATTTGTGATTGTTTTAGTGTTAATTGTGTTTGACCGGGCGGCGGTCTGAAATGGAATCGGAAATGCTTTTAAGTCAACCACCCTCTATGATTTTATTAATAATTATCATGTTAATTTTGGCAGATATACCCATAAATCTTGTTTTTTTTTTATTTCAGCTTATATCGTGTGGAATACTGGGCACACTGGCAAGCTTTCAGGATGATCTTCATTCAAGGAAGTTTCAACGAATTGTAAGTTGTGTGTTAATATCTCCCGAAATTCTTCCACGAGCATGCGCACTGCAGGTAAAGCCTGTATCTCACTGAGCTGCGACAGCTTTGCGACAGATTGTGAATGCATTCGCGAAAGAGCCTCAAACAGGTCTTAGAACATTCGCGGCGGTTCTCAATTTCCTCGCGTGATTCACAAAGTGTCGCTTATTTGTCGCACAAATATTGAACATGTTAAAAAAATCGCAAAACAAAATTTCTAGCAAATTGGTCGCAGAGGCGTCGCTGGTGTCTCAAACCCGTCTCAAACTATTCTCAAGTCAGATTCCGCGAGTGAGGAAGTGCGAGAACTGCTAGATAACTTTGAGAGGGGTTTGCTACCTATGCAACTACATTGCGAATAGTTGGAGATAAAAACTGAGAATCTGACATTCTGGTCGCGAATTGTCGTGCGAATATTACACAAATGTCGTGCGAATGTCTTGTGAACATCGCACGGCATTCGCACGACGGGTATACATACTCCAGCCGAATTTTGGGCCAAACACCTGTACGATGTTCGCAAACGTGTCGTAAGTTCGATTTAGTGTGATTGCAAGAGAAAATTGTCGCTTATTCGCATATTTTCTCGCAATTTTCGTTACTCCAACCAGTCGCAAGCTGTCGCAGCCCAGTGAGATACTACCTTAACTGTCATCTGCTGTGATCTGAACCTTACTATGTTGAATGAAACAAGTTGCATACTGAGTCAGCAGCAAAACACTCACCTTTAAGGTTGTGGGTTTTTTTACGTTTCCGTCTTGAGATCATTTAACATGATCTTTTTTAGGTATACTTAGTGTCAGTAGTCGCCACTAGATTTCTTCAGTATATTTTTTATAAACTTTATTTATTTTACATGGAGCTGTGTTCATTTGTTTCATTTTATTTATTTACAGATTACAGGACATCTGGGCACAAGCATTGCATCGTTATCTGCAGGTATACAGATGATTGTATATTCGAGTATGATCGTCCACAACTGCAGACGACTTCCGGTTGGCACGCCCTACTGTTTACCAAACCGTATCCAGAACACCAACGTTGCCATAGCTGGCGTGGTTGTAGGGTGTATTTTTGTGATTTTAACGGTTTCTGGGCTAGTAATTAATTACAAGGTGATGAAAAGGAACGCACTACAGTATGAAAAGTGTTGCGGTGACTGTTGTTAGTGATGCACCAGCACGATGCAGTTGAAGCTTACTGGTATATATTGTGTATCCTTATTCGTACCACAAAGCAAATAATGAAAATGAAGAACAAAACACTTATTTACAGGACCATTCAGTCAAACGATATCACTTCACTTGTAGACAATTAATAAAAAAAAATTGTCGGTTGTGAAGTGTGTTGTACATATTCAGTCTTTGCACTCAATTAATTATTACATTAATCCCAGACTTTTTTATTGTACATGTAGAATAACAATTCAAACAACATTTCATTAACAATGTAACACCATATTTCATATTTATTCAACTCAATTTCAGGATGTCTTTTGTTTATTCCAAAATACTCAAACTGATGTTTAGTTAGCTCTCCTAGCATAGAAATGTATACAGTATTATTATCATTAGTTACGTGTACCAAGTGCATTAAAAATGATGACGCGTGCTATCTTTATACCTGTAAGGCCCTCCCAGACACTGAAACTATACTTCTATGCGAGATTTGTGGCTAATGCAAAATATGACGCAAAACCTTGATGTAAGACGTCAAAATCATTCCATTAATTGATGTTGTAATATCTAAGACAAGACTGGCACAAAAGAATTTGAGTAACTGGTTCACGTCCCTCGTCGACTGACATACAAAGTT
Organism: Sipunculus nudus; assembly: GCA_026874595.1. Lineage (NCBI taxonomy): Eukaryota > Metazoa > Annelida > Sipuncula > Golfingiida > Sipunculidae > Sipunculus > Sipunculus nudus. Next base: position 21,553,717 of record CM049319.1, read on the forward strand.
TGACATTAGAATAATAAAGCTTTAGATATTCTTTTTTTTCTATTTATCCATTATATCATGAAGTTTGATAAATCTGAGGTTATCTTATGTGCTATACGTACTGCACAGATTTCTCCGATACTATAGGAAAACTATTTAAACAAACTTTATATGGTTTAACTGCTGTAGACACCTTTTAAAAATAACTTGTTTTCTTTGGATAGTAGGTCATATTAAATTCTACAGCCAAAGTTTACATCAAACATTTCCTGAAGCCCAGACCTGATCGTCAGCATAGCCTAATGCCCGTACATTATATTACCTCCGTCAACCTTCGTGGGTTATGTTTTTTTCCGGCTTTGATCTGTAAAACTGTTAGCAACATTTCTCAATAAAGTATTGACGGATTTCGACGAAAGTTTCAGGGTAGCTCGACAATGATACAAAGAAAAAAACCATTAAATTTTGGGGGTGATCCGGATCAGCAACTGATCTAGGACTTGTTGAATGTAAAATGCTGCATTTCTGACGAATCCCTATGTGGCAATGAACTGTTTAGTCGGAGGCCTCCTATAGGTACCAATATAACATCGAATACCTTTATTTCTAAACCGAAGCCGATTTAGCAATTCCTCCATATACAGAGTAAATAGAATAGCTTCTTAATTGCCGTAAACTCCTGGCTCCTATTTCGTCAGATTCGAATCCACCAAATATAGCTTTGATCATGATTTTTTTGGTTGTGCTTAATTGTCGGGTACAGTTCAATAAAAACCTGTCAGGTCTGTGGCATCAACACAGAATTTATCATGTCACCTTCGCATTGTCTGATCTTCTTTCGCATTAAGTGGTATGTCGATAAATCGATAAAATCGATTGCATTTTTGAAAATCCATTAAAAACGATTGTGTCTGCACATTGCAAAGAATCTTATCATGTCAGAAATATAAGTAACACAAAGTAACGAACAGCATCAAAACCGTACCTTGCCAAGCCAACAATTGTTCGACGGCAAGTCAACCTTGGATGCGGGTGGACTGATGGTTTCATTAAGACTACCGATGTATATGTCAGACTATTTACTAGTCTAGGGTCAATATTTTAGTATTTATTTTTAGGTACTTGTGAACAGCAGATATAAAGGTAATTTTGTACATAAAATAATCGATTAATAATCGAACATCTGTCGTTTTTATTTTTTTCAGTTGTCGATTATGATTTAAAACCAATCACTATACCACTAATTTATATATATATATATATATATATATATATATATATATATATATATATATATATTTATATTTATATGTGACGGCGCTCAACAGGCACAGTTGAGATGATATAAGATGACCCGGGACAGTACGTGACACATTTTTATTCTGAAAGAAGTGACAAAAGCATAAATGAGGGACATGCTGTCCTCAAAGTTCGAATGCCAGAGTCTTACATTAAAATACAATACAATAAAACTTAGGTCCATGCGATATGGCAAGGAATATACAGAAACAAGGGCCCCGCAAGGCGAAGCATCCCCTCGCACGGGGCATAATTAGAATGGGTGTATTACAGTATGATAATAAGACGGGCAGCTCCCTGGCCTTGACCTTTGCTCCCGTGACCTTAAACTAAATAGGGTTCTACATCCATAGGTGGGTGAGCCATATGAGCAAAACGACACTGACAGGTGTTGGTCAAACGGTTTGGCTTAAAATGGATCCACAAGCTTTTTCAAGAAGTGGGCACTGTGGCCGTGACCTGAAAATCAATTTGGTTCTTCATCCATGGGTGGTTGAACCATTTTGCAAAATGAAAGGTTTTGGTCAAATGGTTTGGCTTGAAATCGATCCAAAAGCCAATTCCGGACGGACAGACGGACATATGCATGTGTATATTTATTTTCAACAACTGGTCTGCACAGCACCACCTGATCTAATTGCCTCCGCCATGAGGGTAGGCGTTTATCCCCGTTCGTGTGTGTTTAAGTAACTGTGTTTGTGTTTCCCAATACAACTGAAGAATCGATTGGATTTTGTTTATCCAAAGGTTAGTTTGTAAAAAAAGAATCATGGTGATCTCTGTATTAGTTGTTCAGATACTTCAGCTTTTGTATCTATAGCTTGAAGGATATGGGAAACAGACACTTTTCATGGGCCTCCTTGCATGACAAGAATGAAGATTCTAGGTCCTGTTGTTACAATTTGTGCCACGTAAACAGATGACAGCATCCTTAAAGGTCTCAAAAATAGAGAAAAAAATTTGTGAAAAAACCTGAACAAATACAGGTGGTGCCACCAGTCTGCAGAAACTGATGAAACACTCCATAATCCATATCCATGCAAAGAATCATGGTGATCTCTGCATTAGTTGTTCAGATACTTGAGCTCTTGTATCAAATTATCCATTATTCTGAGGGATACTTCGGAGTCCTATAGCTTGAAGGATATGGGTTACAGAGACCTTATTTCAGGTTTCCATGGAGACCTTTCTTGGGTCTCCGAGTGTGTCAAGAATGAAGATTCTAGGTCCAGTTGTTATGATTTGTGCCCTGTTAACAGATGTTCATATCTTTAAAGGTCTCAAAAATAGAGAAAAAAATTCGTAAAAAAACCCGAACAAATACAGGTGGTGCCACCAGTCTGCAGAAACTGATCAAACACTCCATGATCAACATCCATACAAACAATTATGGTGATCTCTGCATTAGTTGTTCAGATAGTTCAGCTTTTGTATCAATTCTTCCATTATTCTGAGCTGTACTTTGGAGTGCCATAGCTCAAAGGATATGAGTAACAGAGACCTAATTTCAGGTTTCCATGGAGACTTTTCATGGGTCTTCCTGTCTATCAAGAATGAAGATTCTAGGTCCAGTCGTTACGATTTGTACCCTGTTGACAGATAACTACATCCTTAAAGGTCTCAAAAATAGAGAAAAAAAAATTGTAAAAATTTGAAAAAATACAGGTGGCACCACCAGTCTGCAGGAACTGATGGAACACCTCTTGATCAATATGTATGCCAAAAATCATGACCATCAGTGTTGTAGTTATTGAGATGTTGCAGTTTGTTTTTATCAAATTTTCCATTATTCGGGGGGGGGGGGGGGATTGGGAGCCCAACAGCTCAAAGGATATGGGTAACAGGGACCTTATCTCAGGTTTCAATGGAGACTTTTCATAGGTCTCTCACTCTGTGAGGAATGAAGATTCTAGGTCCAAATTTGTCCCCTGTTGACAGTTGTTCACATTTTTAAAGGTCTCAAAAATAGAGAAAACAATTAGTAAAAAATCGAAAAATACAGGTGGCGCCACTAGTCTGCAGACACTAATGAAACATCTCATGATCAATATGTATGCGAAAAATAATGACCATCAGTGATGTAGTTAATGAGATATTAAAGTTTTTGTATTAAATTTTTTACTATTCTGGGGGGGGGGGGGGTACTTTGGGGCCCTATAGCTCAAAGGATATGGGTAACAGAGACCTAATTTATGGTTTCCATGGAGACTTTTCATAGGTCTCTCAGTGTGTCAAGAATTAAGATTCTAGGTCCAGTCGTTACGATTTGTGCCCTGTAAACAGATGTTCACATTTTTAAAGGTCTCAAAAATAGTGAAAAAAATTCGTAAAAAATAGGAAAATACAGGTGGCGCCACCAGTCTGCAGGAACTGATGAAACTTCTCATGATCAATATGTATGCCAAAAATCATGACCATCAGTGATGTTGTTAATGAGATATTGAAGTTTTTGTTTGAAATTTTTGACTATTCTGGAGGGTACTTTGGGGCCCCATTGCTCAAAGGATATGGGTAACAGAGACCTAATTGCTTGTTTCCAAGGAGATTTTTCATGAACCTCTCAGAATGTAAAGTTACAAGCTTCTAGGTCCAGCGGTTACGATTTGTGCCAGGTTAACGGACAGACAGACGGACGGAGACGGACGACGGACAAAGAGTGATCGCTATAGCTCAGATGACTTACAGTCAGCTGAGCTAAAAAAACCCGGCATCCTCCGATATTACCCTTCCGTTTCTGCTCGAAACAAACTGTATGGGCACTGTGGGGCGGCCGGGACTACTTGTATCAACTGTCAAACTTCAGAATCAAAATTTGTTACATTTCAAGGAAACACTTTGTTTGCATTTCACATGCGTATTCTTACAAAAAATATTACTTATTCCGTAAAGTCATTATCATTAAAAACGCCTATGTTTATATAATTAGCCCTGAAACTATTCTTATCCAACACACTTGAACGGTCTGTATTGTCCTCTTCATTACATTAAAACGCCGCTAGTGTATGTAGATGCCGTGCGTGCTTTGCAGTCGTCAGATATTGACTCTAGCATTCCCTAAGCAACAAAGTCGTACCCTTGTAAGTCCGATTATGCGCAGAGTGCCTCCGATATCGGTAAAGCCGGCCATCCACGAGGCGACATGTCTACAACGCGCACAACACGCAACGCGCAACAATCGTTGTGCGCGTTGTAGCCGCGTAAAGCCCATAACAGACTAACGCGCGCGTCAAGCGCCACGCGTGCGCCACGCAACAAATTCAAAACACACTATTACGCGGCTACAACGCTCACGACACGCGTCAGACTGGTTGGTATTAAGCTAGCACCTATTGTATTTTTGTTTATCTTTGTAAAAATAGTACTTTTGATAATCAGCTTTGCATTACTTGTATACAAATATATATCTTTTGTGACCGGTGCTAAATTTGACAGAACTCAGTCACTATTCTTAACGATATTTATCTATTTGTGTTGCTTTGTTGCACGTTTTCTATCCAGATACAAATCAGTTATGATAGTTCAGTTTATTATAACAAACGTTTCACCCAGAGTTTTATATAGAATTTGAGTGCTGGGGAGGGAAACCCTCTATTTAGTTATGTCATTATCAGGAATCCCCAGGCGGCTAGCGCACGTCACGCGTCAAAAATCGCTCCAGGAGCGATAGCTGACGCTTGACGCGCGCGTCACGCGCGTTAGTCTGTTTTGTCATTGATAAATAGAGTGGAGCGACTTTTTCTAAATTTGACGCTTTACGCGCGCGTTTGTGTGTTTTGGGCTTGTGTGTTTTAAATTTGTCGCGCGCTGCGCGCTTAGCGCACGAGTGACGCGCGCGTTAGTCTGTTTTGGGCTTCACGCGTCAAAAATCGCTCCAGGAGCGATAGCGGACGCTTGACGCTTGACGCGCGCGTTACTGTTTTGTCATTGATAAACAGAGTAGAGCGACTTTTTCCGGATTTGACCCGTGACCCGCGCGTCAGTGTGTTTTGGGCTGAACACGCATGTTCCGCGCCCAGTCGCACTGTCTATATGGGGGTTAGTCGCACATTTTTCATGAGTTGCGCGACATGTCGCAGAAGAAGGAACATGTTTCTTTTTCCTGCGACTTGTCCCGCGACATCAGGCCAAGTGTCGGGGAAAAGCCAACGAATATAACGATTGATCATGTTATCTTGTGATAATGTGACCGTCCATGGTGTCACCGTGTCTGAGGAGGGTGCCATGTGTTTTGCGCGGTCAACAGGAAATTCAGAAGAAGTTGTGTAGCTGTCTCAAAATACCTTTGCCTATTTTTCTTTTATATATAAATATATATATATATATATATATATATATATATATATATATATATATATATATATCAATAAAGAGAAACAAGACAGAGTATGTCCTAGGCAGAATACAATTTTCGTCCCACGCATATATATTGATAAATATAATGTATCATACAAAATAATGGATGTATCCTGAAAGTTATGTTTGCTGCATGTAGTTTTAGTCATAGTTTTGCCGGACATGTTGCAGAACATGTCGCTGTGTGTATGGACTGTTCATGTTGAAGACATGTAGCAGAACAATCGTGTTCTTCGTGTATGGCCGGCTTAAATTCGACTGTGCATTGCCTGTGCAGCTCGAGCCCTTAACTAAGGATGATACTGCATGACAATGACGACCTTAGTCGCCACCACACTCTACCGAATCGGCCCAGCTTATGCCAGCGAACGAGAACATTCTGACATTCGCGTCTATCGGAATTCAACATTGCACGCACATGTAAACAAACTGTAGTCTGGTACATTCAACACTGAACACTGTCAAAACGGGTCAGTGATGATATCACTGTAATACCTTTAACGCCCCCTGTGTCAACTAGTAAAACCTGTAGAAATATGTGAGACAGAACTGATTGAATGTTCATATTTTCCAAAATTATTCAATAAATCATTTTAATTTAATTTATTTAACTAGATAATATTAATGTCATTAATATAAATGAAAATATACTTTCATTGTTTTAAATAATACTAAAGTAATATTACAAACTGATATGCAAACAGAACCAATCAATTACAAAAGTTTTAATAATAAATATCATAAGCCTTCGGTGAAGAATAGTTTTTGATGATTAATGTAACAATTTTTGCCAGTCCCCTCGGGGACAAACGGTAGTGGAAATAATTCTAAACTGCGGGTACGCTCCCGAGGCAGCGGAAATCTTGCGCTTCTAAAGAAGCAGTAGGCCTATAGTTAAAGCGCTGTTCAAAGAGCGTATACTGCGGGAAATCGGAGAGGTCCAAATCTTAAGATTTGGGCCACAAGTTAAACGACCTAAATTTACACATGATCATTTAAGTTTGCACCTGAGGAGGGAGCCGGCTGGTTAGCTGAATTCACGAAACAGTGCTGTAATACATAATAAAATCAAGCTGACTATGCACATAGTATAATAATATATATATGTAACATATATATATATATAAATATATGTATAATATATATATATATATATATATATATATATATATATATATATATATATATATCGCAAGGTCACACTAAACACATTTCATAGATATCTATACACGATCGGATCAAACACATTGTATACAATTTACATTTTAAATTAAAAACATGTAATTTTAAGTAATTCATTATTTATAAATAAATCATAAAAATAGGAACATAAAGGCAACTTTAGTCATCATCATTTTTGTGAGGTTATCTCTTCATTTACACGCAGCGTATAATATCTTTTTAATTAACAACAAACATATCAGGCCATTTCTAATGAAACGTCAACAATTCACGTCTCACAACATATATAAAATATATATAATAATTTAAATATAAGGTTAAGAGTAATTTCTAATACAACTTCTTATGCAGTTTGTGAAGAGCTTTTAGTGCATATACGTTGATGTGTATATATGTCCTTTTTATTAAGAGTGTCAGAGGCAAAATTAGGATGAAAAATGACGCAACCGGCAGTACCACGTCAAACGAGAATACGCGAGATTTCCAACAAATGCCTATAACTCAGTCACTCGATGGGCTGGAGAGGTCTTGTTTTCAGTGTTAGGTTGCACTTGCTTAGTTTCCGGTAATACAATAGCAAGTTTCGTAAATCTCGCACTGTTCCCATGAAACGAGAATATATGCGAGAAGTTCAACAAAGGCCCATAACTGGTAACTTTTTGGACAAATGAAGTCGAGTTTCTAGTGCTGGGTTTATAAAACTAGAAAAAGCGGAATTTCGTCAAAATACTTTAAATTGGCCACTTTTTGTGCTAGAATTAGTAAGATGTACATAATTTAATTCACCCTTTTATGGTTTATAATCTGGATTATGGACAAGGCCTACACCATGCTATTTCTGTCCGTCTGTCTGTCTGTACGTCTGAAGTTCTGGCAGCCCCTCAACCTATGCTCCTCTATTTCTTGTATTTTTTTTTCTACGAAGTATACAGATGTACCCTTCGATGCATACAGCCCAATCAGCCATGAAGGCGTTAAAAACATTTGTTTTACATTTTTAATGCCGCGCATGACAAGTGCATGGCCATCCCTAGGTGGAGAGGGCTTACCCATGAGGGTAATGCTTTGCCAAAGGGCCTGAAGGTGGTCTGGTCTGAACGGCACTCAATAAGCCCACATCATTGCCAGTATAGCGCCCTTACCAGCTCGCAACCACGCTCCAAACAGGCAATACATGTATAACTACAGCACGCATAACGTACCATCCACAGTAACGGGTTTAATCGGCCACAATTTCCAAATGTCGTTGTCATCATGTTATTTGAAACGTTGAAAAAGGGATAAATAACCAGCCGAATTATCTCGCGACTGAGGTGGAAAGAGTACAACGTTGATGTCAATGTAAATAGTTGTGACTACGGATGAACCATTTGGAAAAATAAACTGCCGGAACATGTTGACTAGAAATAAGTAAAACACAAGCTACTGAAAAGCACATCGCCCATTTTCACACAGGCGGCCTCAATAAGGGCGACAATTGTGGGGATGCGGGCTCCAAATGCGACCGTCAGACGTGTTCATGTGTTTGCCCGTTTAGCGTACCGCGAGCACTGAACCTGACAGAGTGGATTCTTTAAAGTGCCGGTTTTCTTGTAAGTTCGTATCTTTCTTTTATGTATAAGTAATTTATAATAATATATGTGTATAGTAAATCCCCGCTGACACGACTAACTGCCTTGTACACGGTTATCGAGGTGGTCGTGGTTGCAGGACGCCAAAATTGAACAGATTGTCTCAACCTGGTGATAATATGAGGATTTTTGCAAATAATATTTCACCTTGTATAGTGAATATAGAGACCTATTTAATTCATATGAAATAAATCATCATGACATGGTTATAATGATTAACTCCGTATTGGCTTGTATGAAATTCGCTTTCGGTGAGCTGGTGTTAAAACCATGGTAACCTGAAGGTTTTTACATGCACAATGTCTGTGAAGACAGAAGGAGCAGGTCGAATGATTGATGCCTGTCAAAATCACCGGTGCAAATTTTATATGTAGACATTCATTCTTATCAGTGAGGCTAGCAAAACTGGTCATCGTAATTCATTTATGATGCTTATTAAGGGACTAAACTTAATAACAATGTCAGCGCTATGACTGGTCAGTCTATAGTGATATAGGACTAAAGTCAGGACTTGGACTAGAGTATGGAATCGAATCCACTTTCTTAGGGCCGCGGACTTGGACCAATTAACCGTTTCAGTAAAGACGTGTAAACTTGTACACGATAATCTGACATTTCCATTTTAAATTGCTTTTTAAGGATATTTGGACTCGTCTCGGACTAGGCTTTCAAGTGACTTGGACTCGAAGTAGGTGGACTTGGACTCGAACCTCAAGGACTCGTCCTTTGACTTGGACTCGAATGGTCTGGGTCAGTTAGTCTTTGAGCTTCGTCCGTGGGGACTGAGTAATCGCACACTGGCATGACAGTCTCTGCCACATCTGATTCCTTCTGGTTCTCTTTTCCTTGTTACTGTCCACGGTTGTCAGCAAGGGACTTCCAATGGAGCAAGTGAATGTGAGTAGGCTTCATATCCCGTTCGCTAACACCATTGAACCGAAGATGCGGCCGGCCTGCAGATCTGGGCCCGGTATCTCGAAGCCATCGGTAGCATAACGAGAGCTCAACGAACTAGGAATCTGTTCGTTAATCTTAATTCCAGTATCTCGAAGCTTTCGTTAGTTGGGCCGGTATCTCGAAGCTATCGGAAAGGTAACGAGCGCTTAACGAACTCGGAATCTGTTCGTTAACTTTACCTACCGTATCTCGAAGCTTTCGTTAGTTTATTTTCTTCGTTACATGTTCGTTTTTTGTCTCGTTAATAGCGGACGGTCGGGGGCATCCGTTAGGGCTTCGAAAAGAAAAACCTGAGGGATCAGAGGTCACACACTTTATTTATAACACAAGTTTGGCGGCAACAAGCAAACTGTGACCAAGAAAAACAGTTGTGCTTCACTCACCCAAGGTCCTTGGAAATGAGTTGGTAAACATTTTGTTTAAAATTTAGAAATTAAATGTTAGTAATATTGCATGTTTATGATAAGTCATGCCCAATAAACGTATAGGGACTTTATAAAAAATATATAACTTTTTGGATGGCGTTTATTTTACAAAGATCGCAGCCGTCAATTAACCCGATACGCTTTACTTCTCTTTCTTTTAAACCCACTTTCTCTTTAAAATCTTAATAATTATGTGAAGGGGCTATTAAATGACACGCTTAAAGGTTTATATGTGCAAGCATATATTCATAAATATATACAAATCGTATTCATGGAGAGTGGACGATTAAAGACCGCACTGAATTATATTGCAAACATTGAATAAAAATATTCCACTGCCCGATGAAATTTTCTTGTTGCAGTTGTCGAGGCATTAAAATATTTTTTACACATGAAATTGAAACCATGTCGACCATACGTAGAATTTCGAGCAAAAGCATACAGTTCAAAGACAACACCACATCATATTCCCTCTTTTCTTTATTGCAAAAAGAATACAAAATTACAAATTGTTATATATTATAGGTGGCAATATAAACCCCCTCCATCTGACCAGCAGATTATCATAAACTGAATTAAAATAATAATTAAAAAAAAAAGTTTTTCTCCTGTTTTAACTGAACAGTGCTTAACTCCTAATCTTACTTCTGAAAGAAAAGGCTCACCTATACTCTCTTGAACCAGTAAATGTAGAGTAAAACATTTGTTACCCTTTTATGAAATATAAAAGGAACCATTCTTAAAATGATTGTCTTAACCTTACATTTTGATCAAAATCATTCTGAAACACATTTTGAAAACAAGCATATACCAGTATAACAAAAGTTTTTTTTTCTCCAACACCTTATACAATTTAGCAACTTGATTAAATTAACCATGGATGACTCTTTTATTGTTATCTTTCTTCTTACAGCTTAAACGTTTTAAGGCATATTCTAACAGCCCAAAAAATTTAAAATTAATAATCTCAACTTAGTTCAACAATATACTTACAAAGATACTTGTCATGAAATACATACATGATGTATATATATATATATATATATATATATATATATATATATATATATATATATATATATGAACAATTTCTGCCAAATTAAAAAAAAATTACAGGTTCTAATTATGCTTTATTTTACTTGGTGAAGGGCATCAAGTACGCAACAAGGTATACACAATAGTAGCCACTGACATGAGTGAATAAGATTCCTGCACGTTTGTCGCATCATAAACATTTTGTTGATAAATTAAGTTAAAAAAAAACAGCTTTCATAAATGTTTAATACAAGAAACCTCTGTTTCAAATGAACTGATTAAAGTAGCCCAGGCATTACAGATGCATTTAACATTTTGATATTCATGATAAAGTTTATAAATCTTTATGAACAATTTTCTGTACCAAAAAAACTGACTGACATTCAACAGAAAGAATAGTTTAGTCTCATATTACAGTACTATAAATTTGTGCCGTTTTCTTTCTACTGAGTGAACATGCATGCCTTTGACACTGTGAAAATGCAGTTATCCATTTCTGCAGTATTATCAGCTACTCTCAACAAGAGATATATGTAGGCCTAAATGTTTTATAAAAATACTTGAACCCCTATTTAAAAATTACCAAATTCAAGAAATAAATAACATTTCAATCTTCACTATAGTTACGTTTATCAAGTTCTCAAACATATCTAATTGCACATTCTGGGTACAACTGGCCCAACCTCTTCAAATGACATTTGGTAGCTTGATTTAGGGAAATATCAATGCTTTTCACTTTGGGATGGCTTGCCAAGAACCACTCTAGTTCCTTGTGTGTGAACAAAATATCATGAGCTACCAGTGTTTCAAGTACTGGGCACACTGACACAAGAGTTTCTGCTTTCACTGCTGTAAATGAAACATCTAAATATTTAAGAGGAAGATTTAAAAGAACTTTGAAATCTACATCTACAAGTGTACTGCAGTCAGCAATAATCAAATGAGTCAAAGCCTGCTGCTCATACAAAAAACCAATGCTTGAGACCCATAAGCCTGAAATGTCCAAATATGTGAGTTTCTTAATATTGACAAAATATTTGAAAAATATAAGATCTAAACATGGCGTGTTGATAACAGTTTCTAGGTAAGGCAGTGATAGTTTTTGCATGCTGGGTAGATGGAATAAGACATCTTCCAGTTCACTCTGAGTGATGCATAAAGGGCCATCTACAGAATCTAATGACACAAGTTTCCACACCCGTGTTGTACTATGAACAGCTGTATGTAACTGACTTGAAACGGCTGCTACAGCAAGAATATCTGCTAAGTCCAAATAGCTGCAGATTTCCTCTATCACTTCAACTGGAAGGTTGCATAGTGACACCATATTGGTGGATATCCTAAAAGTACACATTTCAGATTATTATTTATCTAACATCATTATATTATTTTAATTTCTGGAGAACATCACACACTAGGATACATTCATAAGGTTTTTCAATGATTCAAAGCTAAATTCTCCTTTGCACTACCTTCATAATTTAATGACTGAATACAAGGCTGTGTTCTGTACCTTAAATTCCAACTGCAAACAAAGAACTGCAACATTTAATCACTTGCCGAAGTATTACTCTGCACTGAAGTATGTATTAATCAAATGCGTTCTTGTTTGTACACCATCGACTGGATTGTGACCTTCGTAGATTTGTTCATCTGCATCCTCTATTACTGTTACATCAGACATTAAAGGTATGCGCCGATCTATACAAATATTGTGGAGGATTGCAGTGGCAATGATGATACGACAACACCGCACTGGAGAATACATCATATTCCCCCCCGATTTGTCCAAGCACCTAAAACGACTCTTCCAAACTCCAAAGGCCCTCTCTACAACACACCGGGTCTTTTTATGGGCCTTGTTGTACTTTCTGTCAGCAGGCGTGACTGGATTTAGCAATGGGGTTAATAACCAAGGTCTGCATGGATAGCCACTGTCCCCTAAAAGCCACATATTCTGTGGCAGTGTTCCACTTTCAAATTGTATTGACAAATCACAGTTATTCCATATAAAGGAATCATGGGTACTACCTGGCCATTTTGCCACCAAATTTATAAATTTTAAATCAGCATCCATGATTCCTTGTACATTAAGTGCATGATAACCTTTCCGACTAACATATACATGTTCATCTTCTGATGGACCTTTGATTGGGATCAAACTCCCATCTATGACCCCTATCACACGAGGAAAAGCAGCTATTTCAAAAAAGGCTTTTCTGATGTTGGTGCGTTCCTCTAATGTTTTAGGAAAAGACACATGATGCCCTACTTGTTGCAGTAATGCTAGCGTTACTGCATTTATACTTCTTGAGACACTCATTTTTCCAACATTATAAGCATCACCTGTTGCTGTCTGAAAATTCCCAGTTGCATAATAGCGCAAAGCAATTAAAATTTGCAAGGAAACGGGCAAAGATTGCGATCTTCTAGTAGGTCTCTGCAAATGTATATTCAACTCATGACACAAATGCAAAATGGCTGGTCTATTAAGCCTATATCTTGCAACAAATTCTGAATCTTGCATAAAATCTAATGGGTTTGAACGATCTCTAAAAACTCTTTCGACCCTATGCCTGCGATGCCTTTGATTTCTTATGAGCTCAACATAGACCACTGCCATGCTTCTGAAACTGTACACATCAAATGAATGTGTTTAACAAAAGAACTTTACATCTCCAAGTGTACATCCACATTTCATTATTCTGATTATTTTTGAGGAAGTGGAACCATAGGAAGGTCTGGTATATAAATGAAAATATCTATAACTAAAGATCCATACAACTATGAACAAAGTAATCCTAAAAAAACAGGAGAAATCTCCATATGATGAGACACACTGATATGCTTATTTTGTTTTAAAATGAATTACTAGCTCTGTTGACGAGTGCAGTCAGTAATCAACCAAAAAACAGATGAAACATAAAACCTCATCTTTCTCTTTAGTACTCAATTGGCAAAAATTTTCTAATGCCATCTGCTAAAAAAGAGTAAAACTTATATGCCCTAACCTTCATATCACTTTATACTGCATACCACTCAGATCATCCGTGTAGGTAAGAGGATCATCAGCAACACGTGTTGCCGAGGAATTAGCTGAGTGATCATACAAATTAATTTGTCCCTGTTGTCTGAACTGCATTTCTTGTTCTTTTAAAGAAACTAATTTATGAAGCTGGTGCAGGATTCCTATTTCTAAATTTAGACGTCGTTTATCCAGGTGAAGGCGCTCTCTCTCAATTCTTACCAGAACTGAAGATTCTGTTTGGGTTTTGTCAGGCTTTTTCAATCCTTTATTACTTGTGGATGAGGTTGACTCTGTTTCAGATGGACCTTTGTGATGCTCAGTATCTGCAGGCTGATGATTGATAGACTGGCTGTCTTCTTCGAGCTGAGTCTCGTCTGCTGTAGTATTTATTGGCTGACCTAGTCCATCTGCACTGTAAAAAATGAAAAAAAGTAAAAAATAGGTCATTCTCAAATACTGTAATACAAGGACAATCAAGGATGAAAACTGATCTGGGAAAAAGAATTGATGTATATTCAACATTATTATAGCCCTGAAAATATACACGCTGCTTGAATGCAAGGACATAGAACAGTCAGTTAGTTATTTGTAACATCCCAGCATGTACTTCATTTCTTACTTCTGGATGATCTGTTACAGTTTTATTTTAGGCTGTATGGTGGACCTTTCAAAAGCTTGATGATCTAAATCTGATGCATGTCAATTTTGAAAATCGACTCAAAAGTTTTGAAGGGTTTACAGAGTTAAGCACTGAGAATAATACTCACTGGAATAAACTGATATAAAGAAAGCTTTATATGTCACAAATTGAATGAAAATATGTTAAGTATAGGCATCATCATAAAGCATACAAACTGCATCCCAGAATTTCTTTAACTTGGAAGAATATCAATTTATAGTAACACATTCTCGTTTTACAAATACTCCATATTTTACAGTGAATGTCCTATAGAAACAACACAGAACATCCAACTTTATTTTACATTAGTGTTATCTACTTGATTTTGCAATGAAAAGGACATTTTCTATCATTTACCCTTGTTATGTACATTTAATGAAACCTCTGTTATAAAATACAGGAAATATTGGAGGCTGGAGACCAAACCCTATGGCACTGCTGAAAAAGAATCCAGATACTACTTCGAGGAACTGCTACAGACATGAACAACATTCCACTTCCAATCATTTGAAATATTTTGCAATTATATTGCACTCAACCTATGTGCTGTTTTCTGAGCTTACAAACAGTAACAGAGTTTAAATCGATTATATCTTATATTTTTGATTGACCTCTTATCTCTGTGTACAGAGACTGTTAGATTGACCTCTTATCTCTGTGTACAGAGACTGTTATATCAGAAAGAAAAATATACAATCTGAAATGATATATAAGAGAATTCACTTGAAAATGGAGTACCTCATTTCCAGATCCTCATCAGGAGCAATCAAGCTGAAGCTTCCTGCTCTGTCATTTTCTGCTGATGTCTGACTGTCTGTAAAAAAACACAAGAAACTGATATGTTTTAATATGGTGACTTTCTCAACTAAGACATCTCCTAATTTAATAGAATTACTGAATGACCAATGTGTTATTTTTTCAGGTGTCAGGTTTTCATGTAGTTCTTTTCAGGACTTCCAAGGCTAGACAGATTTATGATTCTATCCCTTATTGTTCCAGTTTGTGCCCTGCTAACAGACCAAATGTTTAAACAAGGGACCCATGGGTCACCGCGCTCAGCTGATCGTGATTGGACTATAAATGTTTCTCCACTGTGATACTATATCGAGTTGATAAAGCTTATGAATATCATGTACATGTTGGGCTATTATAAAGGAATGTAATGTAATATGTGAGTAAATGATAAATGAAATTACCTGACTGATGGATTAATAGAGTCAAATAAAGTGGTTTATTTTTTATTTATTTAGGAGGGGTTGAAAATTGTGATATATTTGAGCAAATATGAATTCAATGACAGCAGTAATAAGCAGTAGTAGAATGATGATAAAGCTACTTGTTGAAGGATCTAAAGTGTATGGTAGTCTGCAAGTGTTCAATTTGACAGATATGATGTTATGATTAACTATGCTGATGAAGTGATTAATGAATATGTGACTGTATGACACAATATCTCTTTAGTCTTGACAAGGTACATTATTGTGATGCCCACTATGTCTACATATTACACAATATTGACATAATTTCTGGCATGTACATAGGTACCTATGGTCGAATAGTTATACAAAATATTAAAGTATGAATATATCTGATTCATCTTGTTCTTGCTTACTGAGGCCGACTTTGGGATGCGGTTCGGAGAAGGGAAAAGTGAGGGCAGCACGAAGGTGGATGTAGAAATATTCTTTTGTAATGTTTTTCATTTATATAAGAATATGAAAAGCTAAGAGGAAAGGGGCCCTCCTACTTGGTCAAAGTAAAGTTCAAAATATATGATTGCAAACTAATACTCTGACAAGACTGTCATGAAGAAAAACGGTAAAAGTTTTGAGATACTGTGTTGCATACGAAAATTTACAGATGGACAGGCAAGTGGACAGAATGGACTAATACCTTTATTTCACTTTCAAGAGAATAATGCATTTAAGTTTATATATAATCCTATTTTTTTAAGCAGATCCACTTTTTCCATTAAGAAGTTTTTATCTGAATCATTTTTTATTTACAGGTTTATAAATTTTTAATTAAAAAACCTGAAAATATAAGTTAAAATATTAGAATTGTTGCAAAAGTTGCAATCATTATATATACAGAGTAAAAAACATTGGGTCATATTATGCATACACATATATTTTATTATTTTTTAATCATAAATGTTTAAACTGATTTTAAAAGAAAATAATGCCACAACATGGCATCTACAAGAATAATCCTTGAATCACTATTAAAAAGTTTTGCACATTGGAGTTTTCAGGATATGCTTAATTTTATTCACCAAAATAAAATAAAAGTAAATTTGATAAAATAAAACATCTTTTCAAATAAAGTATACACACTGTTGGTTGAATGAGGGACAAACAATATCATTGTGCTAATTACTATCCCAGTTTTAATTAATTACTGGAATTAATAGTCAATTTCACACCTGGTGAAGTTTTTACTCTTCTGAAGTAAAGAATTACTTATCTCATGAACATCCACACTTTCACAGCAAAACACCATTGTGTACACAATTAAATGTACACTTTAATCATTGTAACCCTGGTGGTTCAATACAAAATCTAAAATGTAGCATGTCCAAGAATAAAATAAAATACAGAAAAATTATAAAATTCATCTAGCTTGTGCACCAGCTGGGGGGATGAGTGCAGGGCAGAGGGGAAGCCTGCTAGTAGTGGCCAAGCTGGGCCAAGGTAAGCTGCCTGGGGTGGGTTACATAATGCAAGTGAAGGCTGTACTACTAGGTGGGCTAGATGTAAACAACACTTGACATGAGGTATGAAAACATGAATAAAAGCTATTCATTCGTATCAATTTCTTTTGAAAGTTCAGATTTTAAAAGATCAAATCCTTATGCATATATGCTGGGAAAATTAAATCAACAGTGCCAAAGTTGGACAAAATTTAAGGTATTGATTTTTTATTTATGCTATTAACTTGAAAAATTTGCAAAATTCAGGTTTAATTTTGGGTAAACAATTGAATCTTGATTAAATAAAGTTATATTCCTGAAAAAATATAGGTTCAGCAATTCTCATGTTAGGTGAGTAAATATATTTCCTGATTTTTTAAATAATTGCATTATGTTTTGGCCCATTACTTCAAAATAATACCCAATACTGACCTAATTTTTGGTATGTTAATAGAAAATGTATAAAAAAATGTGAATACTAAATACGATCAAAAACAGATCAGTGGTTTTAATATTAGGCAGCCTTGAAGTGTAACAATGGCTTTTTTTATGGAAAACAGAGTTTTTTTCCCTTAATATCTCAAAGGAACAAAGTCCTAATGACCCAATTTTCGGTATGGTAGGAGATTTTGGGGACATCTAAAATTATGTCAACAGCCTGGGGAGCATAGAGATGTGCACTGAATGACCTACAGTCATCAAAGTGGACTGCTTGACAATGTAAGGGAATACAACAAGAGCCTCCAAAAAAAATTCAATAACTAGCCTAATTTTGCAGCTTTTATTTTCAAATTTCAGATTCTAACAGATTAAATCCTTATGTATACATGGTGTGAAAATTAAATCCACAGTACTAACAGGAAAAAAACGTGCCATGGCCAAAGTTGGGCAAAATTTAAGGTACAAATTTTATATTTTTGCCAATATTCAAAAAAATTTAACAAATTTTTATCTAATTTTTGGTATACAATTAAATTTTGATTAATTAAAGTTGTATTACTGGAAAAATGTCCCTACCTTTAACACTTTTGGTCTTAAGTGACCAAATATCTTCCTGATTTTTTTACAAAGTCCATTATGTTTGGGCCCATAACTTTTTTCAAAATTATATAATACTGACTTAATATCTGGCATGTACATAGGAACTATATAGAGGAATATTTATGGTAAATATGAAGAAAACCAGATGAGTGGTTTTGATATTAGGCAGTTCTGAAGTGTGAAAATAGATTTCTAATAAAAAATTGAGGTTTTTCCTTAATATCTCAAAGGAACGAAGTCCTATTGACCCAATTTTTGGCATGGTAGGAGATTATGGGGACATCTAACTGTATGCCGAAATTCAGATTCGTAGGTCCAACGGTGTCGAAACGTGCCAGTCTTACAGAAGGACATCCAGACGGACAGACAGACAGACGGAGGGACAGACAGACAGACGGACGGACGACGGACAATGGACCATGACTATAGCTCAGATGACTTATAGTCAGCTGAGCTAAAAAATACATATAGAAATCATAACAAGGGACCCACTGGTCATGGTGCTCAGCTGGATTTGCCTATGACAGACATTTATCAAATCATAATTTAATCTGCAATCACAAAAAAATTTGCCAGTGTGACCCTAAGTGAAATCTGTGGCTTAGTATTTCCAAAGCTACTTGGTGTACTGGTAGTCAATTATATTAACTGACTAAATGTTTGGGCCACTGCTTTCAAATTTCAGAATTTAATATATACATATTTTGGAAAACTTACATGGAAAAGAATGTATGTGTTTCTATGACTTGAAAATTTGTTATGGTCTTTAAAGACAGAAAGGGGCTCACAATCCTATTCCAGGCTGTCATCTATTCATACAGAAACATAATAGGGGCATGGTTGTATTGTGTTTTGTTTGCAAGTGGCCATCAGTGTGCAAGAAATATACCTGCAGTGATGTAATAACAAAGTAATCATTGTTTGGTGATTCACAGGATGGTTCACAGATCAAAGAGAAATTCAAATTGTGCCACAGCCAGATTTTTAGGGTGACTGAAAGATTCATCAAAGCTGTTTGATTAAGTACAAACTCAAGGTGTCTACAAACTCCACGCACAACTGGACATGCCTTGCACATCAAAAGCATTAAGGCAGCAAGGTAATCCTTAGCTGAGCCTTTCTACAATTAGCGTTGCTACTAAATTGCACTCAAGATTCCACATGTATGCCATCTTAAGTAAGTTACTGATGAAAAATATTTGAATTGCTGCCTTTTACTATTACCTCTTTAAAAGATATGAATGAAATGTAGCAAGAATACATCAAATTCTGGAGTTTTATCTTCACATTTGATTTTTAATTGAAGAGTTTATCTATTATTCAAGGAATTCCTATTTATAAAAAAATAACTTGGAAGAGCATTGAGGAGATAAAAGATTCCATATGTTGAAAGTTCTTGCTCTTGTGGCTTAAACAAATGATATGTGAATTGATATTATAAAATACTGCTGAAAACTTAAATACAAATATGAGCCTCATTGCTATTAATCAAACGTTATCACATCATATTGAGCACTTGTCTGATTGGATCAAAATATTTTAAAAAATTTAATTTTGTTTTCAATGTTTGCAATAATTATAAAATAGTAATATTAAACACTTTGAAAATACCTGAGAAATTAGGATAATTTAGAACAAATGGTTTCATTTACAGCTCATATAATCCCTTACAATATAAAATAATTGTATTTCATAAAATTTTATAAATTATGAAATTTCACACTCTAATGAACAATACCCACAGGTGACAACAAGATATCATTAAAAATACATTTCGGGCGATCCACACAAGAAGTTTAAGACATCAGAAATTTCATGGTAATTTGTGTTACATTTAATCTTACCCCTTCCCTTTAAAGTTTTTATTATAACCCTAGAACAATATGTATATATATATATATATATATATATATATATATATATATATATATATATGTTTTTGACTATTGCCCGCTTGCTGCTGGTTGTATTGCTGGTAGTATAGCTTAAGGCTTTGTAATGAATACCTGGCACTGAGCCTTACTGGCTACTGATCCCCTGGTGTATCTTGACCCTGCACTGAACCATGCATAATCAGCCCTACTGGGCAAGAGAGGTGGGGGGGATGCATCTGCATATGGTTACAAATACCAAAAAAAAACGTAAAGAAGGCAATAAAAGCTACAGTTTATGACTAATTTGTTTCACATTTCAGAATTAAAAAGATTGAATTCATATGTGTACATGATGTGGAAATTCATCCATAGTGTTTACAAGTAAATTAAAGTAAAAAAAAAAATGGGGCAAAATTTACCATAAAAAATTTACATTTAATCTAATATTCATAAAAAATTCAAAATTATAATATAAATTTTGTTACTCTTTGATCTAAATTAAATCAAATGCAGTTATAATCTAAAAATAAGCTCTCTTGCTTCAACAGTTATCATATTAAGTAATAAATAACTCTCCTCTTGTTTTGATACATTATACTCCAGTCTATAATTTCTAAAAGTTATATTGATCTAAGACACAGCATGCACAAAAAAAAATTATTTTAGAACATTCATGCCAAAATTGAAGCACCAGGTCCAGGGTTTTGATATTATGCAGCCTCAAAGTGTTAAAATATGTTTTCAATGCAAAACCAAACCTTTGTTTTATTTCTCATAGGAAGGAGGTCATCTTGACCTAGATTCCGGTTTGTTAGGTAATGTACATCTAAATGTATGTCAAATTTCAAATCTATATGTCCAATGGTATCAAAATCTGATAGTTTTACAGATGAATGGATGGACTGATGGACAACAGGTCATCACTATAGCTCAGATGACTTATAGTCAGCCGAGCTAAAAATAAAGACATTGTAAGTGGTGCTACCATTCAAGCCCTGTAGCAGAAGTGCAATCTCAGATCTGCAAGCACAAAAATCTTTCATGAAAAGCCATCCAGATGTCATTGACAAAATATGGCCATATGTATTCCATTTTATTTCTGGGGTGCTCAAACTTAGAGAATATGGGTCACAGTGATCTCTTTTCAAATTTCCACAGAGATCTCCTAGGACCTCCTAGGTCCTGGCGCTTATGATTACCATTTGTGCCGGGGGGGGGGGGGGGGGGGGCGGACGACGGACAATTAAGTTATCCCTATAGTTCAGCATAACTGAAAGTGAGAATAGAATAGAAGTAATAAACCTCTTACCTGTATCCTGGCTATGAACATCAATGTCCGTCTCCGGCAATATGTCCGTGTCAAACATCTGTGCCCCAGGGACACCATCTACCGCCGTCCTCCCAAGCACTGCCAATACTTTCTCTTCTGTTAATGTCAGTTCTGGAACATCTGTATTCCCTCCTTCAGTTTCTTTAGCTCTTTTTTCCTTCTTGATTCTTTCTTTTTGGTTTCAGATGACCAGTCATTCCATTTATTTCTTACTTTATCTTCTGATCTCACAAAATGTCCGACCGCGTTCACCGCCTTTGTTATTTCAGCCCACGCTTTTTTCTTCCTCTCATTAGTGATAATGTCGCTGAATTTCGCTTGCAATATTTCTTTCCGCCTTCCAACTTCCTGTACGAGGCTGTTGAGTTCTTCCTCAGTGAATCTTGGTGCTCTCTTTTTCTTTTGTTGGCAACATTCGTCGCCCTCAGTCGGGACCTTCCTCTTCACAGGCGGCATAATGGCGGAAAAGGTTGTGACGCAGTACTGTCCTGCCATGAGTGCTGACCTCATATTCTATTTTTAGTAACATCGGAACATTTTTTGGGGAAAGAGCCCCGGAAAAACTGCCGGGCGAGCAGCTGAAGTGACGTTCGGAATCACTTGAAACGATAAGCTGAAGCCCAGTTAACTATTGTGTTCCGAGTGTTTTACTAGTGTCTTCCGAATGCTTCGAGATACTCTAGTTAGGCTCTCGTTTAGCAAATCGCTTTTGCATAGTTTGGCTCTCGTTAACCAATTTTAAGCGAACGCTTCGAGATACCGGGCCCAGGATCGTTCGGTCAGTAATAGGCCATAAGTCAAGGTTATAGTTCAGGTATTTAGGGATGCAACAGTTCTCCATTCTGCACTCATAAGTCAGGACCAAGCAACAGAAGAAACTTTTGGTACAGCTTGAAGTAGAGTCTGAGGCGCAGGGATTTCTCGTAGAAAGTTTAAACAAAATACTCAAAACTTGATGACATTATGTGATATTTTCCAAAAAACTCTTAGTGTCATCTCACCTGATCCTAAGAACCACTTAATAAAGCGATATAATCCACTTTCATGTATACCGCTCCTTGAGTCCTTAATTACAACTCAAGGGAAGCAGTCCTTCTAATATCACCCACTGACATCTTCCTTGTACCGATTTCTTGTTAACGAAACTTATCCCTGTGCTTGATCGCGAGTGAGTTTACGGTTTACAAATTTAATATGTTGTGCAGGCGGTATCTAATCAAACACGGAACAAGTTTGAGGCCGGAGTCGGAATTTCTGGCTGAATTCAACAAGGATGGATTAACACAGCGCCACATAACTAACGCAGAAAAGAAAAAGATGTCTATCGAGTCCTAGTTGGCACAGCGACTAGCTGAGAAAGAGATGCTTAAGTGAAACGTGTGCGACTGGTGCTGCTGTCGTTGTGCTTGTCTTTCACCCTCAGGCTGACGTGGATATATTAGTGTGTTGCTTTAATACGTGTACTATTATGTACATGATATATCAGATTAAAAGTTTGTATATATATATATATATATATATATATATATATATATATATATATATATATATATACAATGGAACCTCTCCTGGTGGGCACCTCCATAAAATGTGCACCTCTATATAGTGGGCATTTTTTTAAAGGACCCAATCTTTCTCGTTCTTAATATTTATATAATCATTACCGATATATAGTTGCCCCCTCTGTTAAGTGAGCAGTTTGCCCCAGACCCAAGGGTACCCAATTTTATAAAGGTTTAAATATATATATATATATATATATATATATATATATATATATATATACACATATATATATACATGTGTGTGTAAATTTAGGTGTTGCTGTGTCTGTGAAAGTCGTGTGTGTTTGCATTGTTCGACTTTACCACTAAATAACCAGCTTCATTTGTTCTGGTTGTAGTAGTGCCATGAAGGTAACTTGCTGCCCATTGGCCGTGGGCCTCGTTTTGGCGCTTCTTTATCACGTGTCAGCTGGCCCATGTGACAACAACCCTTGTCAACATGGCGGACGCTGTGCCTCTTATGGTCGAACCGCGAAATGTTGGTGCACACGTGGTTACTTTGGCGACAGGTGTGAAAAAGGTAACTAATACCCAGGCGTAGTCTTGGGTAACTGGTGTTTTATTGCATGGGAAGATTTTCAATTTGAATTGAAAGTATGATTTTCCAAAATAAAAACAACACAGACAGGCCCGAAATACTTTTTAAACACGACCCCGGAAATATGGGATGATTTATAAAATATCGAAAATTTAGCCATCCAATAGGATGCAATGCAAGACTCCTATTCTATGTTAGGGAAACACTTTAAAACCCTCTTCGTGTATTAAGAACAATAAAATGGTCGGAACCAATGCATTAGGTATACCTTTATTTTTTTAAAATTGTAAACGTTCGATTCCATGCGATGAAAATCCTTTTAACATCAAAACCGTCACGCAGTATGAAGAGACGACATATAACACCCTGTCTACTAACCACGTGAAACCCACAAGGCGCATGCACGCATATTGCCCTACATACTCTGCAGTGCGGAATAATTGTTGCAGTGCGATTTGGCAGTTAGAATGTGTGCAACAGTGTCACGTAGAGACAGCTAAGGAGCTCTGCAAGTTACAGACACTTGGATATCTCTGGTATTTTAACAACATGTAGTGTCAGCACAAACTTGATTTTAGGTTTAGGGTTCACTTGAAGCATTTGATATACCGGATTTATTGGCTCAGTGGTAGAACGCAGGACTCAAAGCCGGGAGATCGTGAGCGCTCTGCAGGCTAGGAAGGCCGTACCCAACGGCTGTGTTTCACTCACAAACGAGTACGCCTTTCGGGGATTCCGCAGTAAAATGACCCACAACGGGGACGAATACGACCAAGGTGCAGATGTCACCGGGCCTGGTTAACATCAGAATATAAACATGAGAGGAAGCATGTGATACTGCCCTGTCACGTATTTCGAGACTGGTATTGAATTCTGCAGAAGTATTATACACTCTGAGTTAAGCTATGCATTTAAATATGGAGGCGGTCAACTAAAACTATAAAACAAATTTAAAAGAAAGGAGAAAAAATGTTTGGCTTTATAAAGGGAATATTGGTAACAATGGTAACCCCGTTAATAAACGTATGATGTGTACTCTGAACGCCGCCAGGTAAAATCAGCAAAGCAATTGAAAAAACAGAATAATTATTGTTAATTAATTACAATCCCTATTGCACTGACTTATGAAGGTGAAGGAACGTAAGTGCCCATTGCCGACACTTTGACTCTCCGGTTTCATGATTACACAAATACTGGCTCTGGTGTATCTCTTGCAGCGAGTCCCTGTCGTTCACCAAGCCCCTGTCGACACGGTGGGACCTGCATCCCCAGATCTGTTGGTCGTGGCTTCTTCTGTCTTTGTCAGAATAGGTACTCTGGATTTACCTGCGAAAAAGGTAACTTTGGTAACAGTATAATGGTAATACACATGCATACTTTGTTACATATAATAGGTCATAGAACATGCAGTATAAAAAGGTGTTTCAGTAAATAATAATCTGTTATCATTTTGAATCAAATATAAAATAACACATATTGTAAAACAAGAGAAAAACGAGGCGTATATTACTCTTTCCGTTCACGTATAGAAGATTGATATTGCTGTTAATAATGATTTGTATTACTTTATTATAGTCTTGATTATCGCGTAAAAATTCCCGTAACACTATAATATCAAAGAATAAAATTATGAAATATTCAATTTTATTGAATATATTCTCGTATATTATTATCTATGTTTTAAATAGTAATTTAATCGAATGTTTCCAAGAAAACCCGTGCCAGGCCTCCTCTTGTATGAACGGCGGGACCTGCTTTGAAACCAGCTATGGCAAACAAGGATTTGTCTGTTTGTGTGAGAAGGGTTTCATCGGAAAACGGTGTGAATATGGTAGGTTACTTTTGTTAATGGAATTATGAGACTTCAGGCGGATGTTATAATGTGTATGAATTGCTTGCGCAAGTTTTGAAACGGGTTTTCCAATACTACACTCTAATTCATGGACCCTCCCTCTCTTTACTTCTTCGCTTGTGACTTGAACCCGTAAAATATGGAACATTATATATACAGTGAAAACTAGAAATTACGACCACCAACGAGATTCGGATAAAGTGAACACATTTTCGAGGTGGTATAGACGAGGTTTAATATAACGAGCTAAAAGAGAATTGAGACCACAAGAAAATGGTCGTCATTTTGAGGTGTTCGCTAAACTGAGGTGACGTAGCATGGTTTTAATATATATATGTACGTGTGTGTGTGTGTGTGTCTCTCTCTCTGGCACTTAAATGTTGCTCTTACATTGTGTTAATAGTTAATACAAGTGATATTCTGTGATTTTTACTTGACTTTTTGTCATCAGTTTCGCCGTGCGCAGGAAACAGAAATCCCTGCATGAACGGTGGCAAATGCCGGGACAGCTACTGGCGGAAGGAGAAGTACATGTGCTTATGTCGCCCTGGCTTCAAAGGTACCAACTGTGAATCGCGTAAGTATAAAAATCAACAAAACCATTTAAATGTAGGTGAATTATGGATGCGTATTAAATATTCGCCTTAATTAAAAATACATTTATTGATTTCACTTTATTGTAAGACGTGTAATATTGTCGTGTTAATACAGGACTTAAAATCCATTGCTGATTTAAATAGTAACGTCTGGTTATAATATGTATTCGTTCCTTAGTCACTCGCATATATTTATTAAAAACAAACCATTTGATTTTGACTAATGTTATCCTCACTGTGAGTGTGGATAAATCTTCTTCATGCTATAGTTTATATATTTTACTCCAATTTAGAAAAAAATAAGATATGAGAAAAGTGCAATCTTACGATTGCAGGCCTCCACCTAATGTTGGGTACTCCACAACTCGTGTTTTCATTCACTTTTTTACCATGTTCCCAGGTTCATCGCTGCATAAATATGCCCCCACCCCCAAGTGTTTGCATTTACTTCCATTTTCCATGTTCAATCTGGCATATGTTACCGCCCATTTGTGAATATTCCTGCCGGCATCCGGAACATGATCCGAACTTACACCAAAATCCAACCGATTCTTCATTGGTTCGTTCCAGAGGTGATTTAGTATTTGGAATTCGGTTTATGATTGCTTGAGTTATGTTGTGAACAAACACACGCCTCCCTGCGGAAGCTAAAATCTCACACACCAGACGCCCATGACATTGATCTTGAACAGATAGATGACAAAAGTTTCCTGCATGGTCATAGACATATTTTTCGTTTTCCGATTTTCAGGAAAAACCTGACGACGTGAGGTCTCTCTGCGAAGATTGCCGTAATTCTCGGTGAAATGTTATGCGGATCCTGAATAATATTTAAACAACAGCGCCATCTGAGGTTCACCGATGATCTGTCACGTGTGGTGATTTTCACATTTGAATTTTCAATGAATAAACATGTAACGCATCACGTTTCATCTGTTGTAAATTGATGCGGAGTTATGAATCCCCGTGTCCACATAGTACTCGTATCTTGTTGCTATGAGCCAACGTATAAAACCCGATTAAAGAGAAACTGGATTCTTTCTAGATAAAAATCAAGAAACCAATAGCATATTTGCTTGTCACAAACAGCTACATCCGTAACTTTCAGGAGTTATGACTAATATTTTTGTAACTGTATGTCATTTTGTACCGAAACATGTTGACCATGATGTCATAGTCCTCATCCTTGTCACCTGGCAACGGTCGTGTAAACCAATGCGTAAAAAAGTAAATATTGACAGATGAATAAAAATACGAGTGTCAGATTATGTCCTTTTAGAAACGCATTCATTGGTAACCCTACTCTATAGAGTTTTAACCGGTGTTCATAAAAACATAATTGAGATGTTCAATGAAAAGTTGATATCACATTCCCTAAAATTTAATATTAAATCTAAAGTATATGTATATATAAAACCTGATCGCGATTCTCCCACATGATGAGAGAACCACATTAAAAACTTAGATTGTACCTTTTCTTCTTTTTTAATTAGAATGTAGAACACACAACCCTTGCTTCCCAGTGCTGCCACCTACCTAAAGAGAATTCACTAAATCAGCTGACTGGGGAAAAAAAACCCGAGGGGGTGACGTCACGAACACATAGGTGTTTACACGTTATATTAAATATATCGTGAAAACCTATGAAATTGGTCCATTAAATTAATACGCAGTTGTTTTTTTTTTTTTTTCTAGACAATCTTTTACCTACTTCCGCTCCGCTTTTCTAGGACAGGTTAGTTTTATTTTGCGCGATTATGCCCTATTTAGCTGAATAATTAATAATTTTAATAATCCCCCAATAGTTGCCCCTATTTCTTTTGTGCTTTAAGGTCCTCCACGCCTGTCACGTTTTTTCAGAAGGCGCATTCGGGATTTTCTTGCCTTTCGTGCTCACTAGCGACAGAAAAAATTGTGCAATCCCAATTGCTCCCAATCCTTCCCGCGATAGGAAGTAAAGCATTTTATTCAAAACATGACTCCTCTTACAGCCGGGGTGACACTATACGACCAACGAATAACACGGCCACAGTTTGACTTTTTATGGGTTAAGAGGTATGTTGATTTATAAACATTCATAAATATATTTCCATTATAACCATATTTTCAATAGCTTATCCAGTTTATTGGTTGTTTGAAAAAAGGTTGTTCGAAGCCCTTAAAATTAAACACAGTTGGGGGGAGGGGGGAGGATGCACACATTTTTCAACAATCTCCATACGCTCCCAAGGCAGCGGAAATATGGCGCTTCTAAAGAAGCTACTGATTTTCCCGCTGCCTGCTTTGACCGTTTTGATGCACTTAAACACCAGGTTGTGCACATGGGCCTGTCTGCTTAAGAAACTGTTGAAGTGACTAGCAGCCAATCACATACAAGTCAAGAAACACTCGACAGGCATCAGGCTCCGCCCAGAAACCACGTGCGGGGCAATTCTCTCTGAGCCTGTGGCCTGTTCACACGGTCGCCGGGGCGATGAGCTGTCACTCAAAACGAAATAAACAACATTGGCTCCGTTTATTCCTCGCTTGGCTGGTAAACCGTTTATCTGGGAGCATCATCAGTTTCCGTTCAACCTGATGAAAATCATCAAGGCTCAGGACAAGCATTTAATAATGTAGGAGTCTATTTTGCCTGATCCTGTTTTTCCACATTGACAGCTTTCAGTTGCATTTTCGTGTGCAAGAGCCTTCATCGACATATATGTGTTGGTTATCATACCCAAAACTTCCAACATTTGACAACTAAAAACATTGGGTTTTGAGCTTCAATTTATACATATATTCTTTCATAAACTTTCACTTTTCTAAATATAGTCATATACAGTACAGTGGCCACAAGGGTAAAATTGTCTTCAAGTTGCAACCATTTTGTAACTGGTAGCAACCACTTTAGCTGAAAAGCTTATGATCTGTAGTATAAGGAATGGGCCATGGCCAAACCTGTATCTGGTAAGAAATGTTTCCATAGCAACCAATGCATATTTGGAGACCACTTAAAAGACAAAATCGGTCATAACTTCAAAAGGAAAACGGTAGAGAATCGTTTTATAGGTCAAATAATAGGTTATTAACACGCGGTTTCGTTGTATGTAGTGACGTCATCGGGCAAGTGATGACGTAATCATAATATGACGTCATAACCGTTAAATGCGCTTCAAAATTCAAATTCCGACTTTATCAAGTAATCTTAGGACCACAATGAACATCTTGTCACAATCGTGTCACCCCGAAAAGAAAGCAGGCTTTAGTACAAATCAAATTATGCGTATTTATTTACTGTAACCCTTAAACTTGAAGACAATCAGCGTGATCCGTTTTCATGCTACGTTATTTCTGAGAAGGGATCGTCAAAGTGTCTAAGAGTCTTAACTGAGAGGAGGACAAACCAAGTTGACTTGATGAAGTTTCAAAATAACAAAAAAGCATGGTCCTGCTAATGCAGTTGAAATCAATTTAAAAAAAGTAATAGTATATTTAGGCACGGAAAAATTGGGAATTACAACCGAAATATGCTTTACTCCTGTAGCATATTAGGGCCTACGCTTACGGAGCTGTAATATTAGAAACATCTGACCATGAATATTGGTAATTTGGCTCCGCGATTTTGTTGCGCCCGGCGAATGGGTTAATTTGACAGCAGATCTCTTTTGAACAAGTAAATCGACATAGCCCGTGACACAGATACCGCCATCTTGTATCCGCGAAGCCTCGCCGCAAAGCATGATGGTACATACTGGGGGCAAACATAAACATCTTTCACATGACAACTCCGAGCAGACGACGGGCAACATTTGTTGGAGATCAAACTTGCTGTTTTTTTTATGTGCTAGTGACTGAAAATGGGAGGTGGGGACCACTGTGCAGTATTCATGTGTGACAATGAGCGGCGATATCCTCATCGATAAATATACTCACTTCGTTAAGTATTAGGGCCTATACTTCACTATTTCACTGCCACGCCCCCTTATATCCCTCACTGAAGCCACTATGACTATTAATACATTTATTACCGGGATCGTGTGAAGGCGATTCCATGGTGTCCTTTCCCTTTTGTGCTATCCATTCAATGTGCTCCTGAAAAACCTTGGAAACCGGTATATCTTTCAAAATCAAGTTAAATCACCTGAGAATAATACCCCCCCCAATAAAAGAAAGTATTATAAAAGCGTATTTAACATTTGATGCAAAATGCATGCAAAAAAAAAGACATACGTTTTATCAAATTCATGATATTCCAGATGTAATGTTTTTATTTCGTCTCTCCAAGTGCTGAATTAAATTATAATAGATCTCCAATGTGCTAGAATTAATTAAAAATATTAGTTTTTATAACTTTTTTTACCCCTGTAGTTTGTTGATCTATTACAGGTGGATTGTGAAAGAACATGTAAAAGCTCTGCACTTTCACTCCTGTCCAGTCAAGTACAGAACTCTATGGCAAAAACCAGTGAATAACAGACAACACACGTATATGTAGCAATCATTTTTTGCTTGGAAAACCAATTGGCATCAATCCACATCCATGCCTATACATGCGAGGGTACCAAGAAGAAAGTCACGGTCAAAACATCCAAGTCCAAGAAATTCTAAAGAATTGAAGTTTTGAAAAAAGGAAGAACAGGCCTCATATTTGACGACCGGCAACCGGCAAATGCCGGTTAAAATTGGCTGGCTGCCGGCAGCCACGATCCTGACCGGCAGAAAAAATTCCTCACTGCGTCCGTCTTGTCTGTACACAATCGCAGCCACTCATTATGCTTTTTAATTAAAAAGAAACTTAGTGTTACTGGTTCCCCGTTTACGAGATGTTACGCGTTATCCGATTGGTACGCTGTATAAGGATATTGGTAATACAGTTTCTCGGGAAACTACATCGTATGCACGCTGTTCAGTTGTAAAAACCCGCGTACCTCGTGTTAACATATGTAGTATATAAATAAATACTAAGAACACCATTAATATATCTATAATAAGGTCTATCATCATCCAAATTAGGCCTTCAATTAACTTATGACCTGGTAAAAAATCCCATTTCCCAAGGTTCCGCGTCCGTGTCTCCTTTTTACCCACCGTCGTCACGACGGCTGCATCAGCAAAACTTAGCACTGTCAGAAAATGGCAAAGCCAGTACGAATGGTTGCAGTACGAAACGGACGAATATGGTTACGTGTCAGTGATATGGTGCAGCCTCCACCTCATGCAGTATTTTGATGCAATCCCTGCCCTTGTTCACTTGGAAGGGAAAAGAGGGCAGAAGAGGCGAATACAGGAAGGGTGCTGCTTCAAAATAATTTTGAGGACTGGCCAAAGATGACTCGGGGTCACCTGGTGACTATGTTTGTGAATGATGAATAAAACATACTTGGATATGGTTTTTTTTCTTATTTAGACTTTATTCCAAATAAAAAAATGCAAACAAATAAAAAAATGAAAACTGTCTGTCAAATTTCTTTGTTGCCTGTCAATTTCAAATTTGACCGGCAGCAGTAGCTTGACATTTCCAAAAATGAAATTCGAGGCCTGAAGAAGGTATGATGATAAGGGGTGGGAAGAGGATAATACAGAGGCCCCATCTAACACCAAAAAAGCAGAAAAAAACATGGAAACCACTACTTCAGATCACACTTATTTGCCGACCACAGGACACACTGATTCTGCTGAAGACATGCACACTGATCTCCCTTCATCTCCATACAAGTCCTCTTCTTATTCCTGTAAACATTTAATGGAAGAGCACATGTACTGTAGGACCTCGCTTCCAGAAGTAGAACCATCTGATGACTATCAACAGGATCCAGAGCTACCAACTAGAGCTACAAAATGTGAATGTATTAAATGTGGCAGTTGCATGAAAGAATGGCGAGACATGGAGGAGGAGAGGGACGCATTACAGCTTAGACTGGAAGAAGAAAAAGAGAATCTAAGAATAACTGAATATACTAATGTTCAGTCTCTAATTGAATATGATATTGAACACATAAAACATTCTGACAATTTGATTTTGTTAAATACTGCATGGCCTGCAATCATATGCACTGTTTCAGTGGGTTTTTGAAACTGTAGAGCCAAAACTTCCCTATATTCAGTACTATAGAGGTGCTACTTAATATATGAGTAAAGAGTATAAAAAAAACCCAGCAGAAACCTGGTCCAAAACGCAGGCTAAGTCATGAAAATGAATTACCTGTAACACTCATGAAACTTAAATTAAACTTAACTGAACAGTTTTTGGGGCATTTATTTAAAGTGTCAACAAGCCTGGTGTCCTATCTACTGTCAACATGGTTGCCACTTTTGAGCCATGAGCTACGGCCACTGATATACTGGCCACCTCAAGATGATATTTTACTCTATTATCCTGAATGTTTTCACAAGTATAAGTATGTCAGAGCAATCATTGATTGTACAGAGGTTCCTATGCAGCGAACATCGCGTGCAAAGGCTAACAGCCAGATATACTCATCTTACAAAGGCAGACCCACAGCCAAACTGCTGGTGGCATGCACTCCAGTTGGTACTGTTTCTTTTGTTTCCAAGGCTGCTGGTGGGAATATGTCGGACAAAGAAATTGTCAAACGGTCCGGCATATTGGATCTGTTTGATCCAGGGGATGTTGTTCTTGCTGATAGGGGTTTTAACATTCAGGAATTATTACTTGAACGTCGTGTGAAATTGGAAATCCCACCCTTTCTAAGAAATAAGAAACAGTTTTCAATTAGGGAAGATACACGCACAAAGAGTGATGCGCTAATGCAAGAATTCACATAGAACGTGTCATAGGGCGCCTAAAGGATTTTAATATCATGAAGTCTGAATTGCCTTTAGATATGTTTGACTTGTCTAATCATATTGTTGTTGTTGTTGCTGCCTTGGTTAACTTACGACCACCTATAATTCCTTTAGGAAGTAGATAATAACATAAAAGAGATGGGGAGACTGATAGTAAATGTTACTTACAATTACTTCTAATTGGTGTTTCATGAAAATTCCCTGTGTTTTATTTATATATTGTAGAACATATTTGTTAGTTACACATCTCTCATATTGCACTCTGTGTCTGACAAATCCAGATGAATAGAATAACTCACATTTACAGATAAATAGTTTCATAATGCATTTTATTAATGGCAAGGCTGTCGGTCATATTTGGGAATAATGGTGTCCATGTGTCTGAGAAGTTCAATATAATGAATAACATTACAGATAATTAGATTTTTATTACAGTGAAGATTCTGGACCTTATTATATATCTGTCAATACTGGTGGTTGTATACAATCATTGATTTTGTGGTCAAAGTAAAACCACCAAAAAAATGAAATATAAACAGGTGCATTAGTGGAAAGTGCTTTATGACTGCAATGTTCTTCTATCAAAATTAAACAGTAAACAATTGCAATAATTATTTAATATGATGTTATCAAATTTGTATTCATGCCAGCGTCTCAATGAAAAAAATTCTGGCACTGACTGCTGATACATTTATTGGCCATAAATGCATAGCTCTTTTAGACTGCTGTACAATTATTTATAAATGTTAGAAAAGTACTATTCAAGTACTAACAAGTCCATTGCAAAGCTGCATATGCCTATTGTATGTTCTATGACCTCCTGTATCATTAAATATGTGTTAATTTTGCGAATAATTTAAATGATCATGAGAAACTATTAGTTAATAATTATAATGATTTTCAAGAAATCAATCAGATTTTCAATAAGTCATCACATTGCCACATAGGTCTGCTAACTTCTGACCTCATTAAATATATGTGAATTATGCATTTTTATCGAATTCCAATCAAATAATATATTGGTACGAAGTTATGGGGAGTTTCATTAAAATCCATCAAATCAGCAGTAAGCTGTTTAATTGTTCAGATTTTACACTTCATGCAATACCAGTTTAATTTTCTCCTCTTAAGAAAGATTTCTTTGCCGTTGATACTAACACATACCAAGTGAAACCACCTGTCACACTTATCGCAACAAATGCTCATTTCATCAGGTGTCTCGGGTTGTTCTACACACTCTTTATTGCAAACGCTGCATGGATATTCAGTGACATCAGATGCAAACATGTATGTACTATCATTGTGTGCATTAATTGTAGTTGGTACGGCTGATATAAACAAATTTGTTCATTTGTCATGCTTTGTTCCATACTACCTTCCAGAAGTTCTGGAATAATTATTTGTTTGAATACAACTTTGGCTTTCTCAATATGTACAGCTCCTCCATGTACATGGGATAAAAAAAATTCCTCCAAATAGAAGTTATCGTAGGGCTCACAGTTCTTAAGCAGAAGAACTCTGTCTCACTGTCATGCAGTTACTAGAATTTGAGTCTGGACCTGGGTGTAGTACGGATGACAGGGGTTCAGAAAGATTTTTCCTGAATGGTCGATTACTAGACAGGAGTCTTCTTGTTCAGCAAGTTTACGTATAGTAAGCCCTCTGTATTTGTATGGGTTTTTTTGCTTCAACTTGGCTTGTGCCATGACAGTTACATGTCATGATTGCATCTGGAGAGCCTGCAATTATAGGAAGTCTATCATATACATACAATCCACATGAATCCATTCGCAGATTCTCGTGTTGTCCACGAGCTGCATTCTTGAAGGCCATCAATGCACTACCCTCATTATATTGGCCCTAGTGAATTGCTGGGGAATACACTGATGGCCCATTATTCATAACTTGCTTTACAAAGGAGGTGTTTTCATGGCTTATGGTGCCAAACTTTACTTTCCTAGCTGTGGTATGTAAAATGCTTGCTGTTATTCTTCCCTCTCGTTGTTTATACCATTCATCACAATGAGACTGATCTTTTGTAGCTGTGCATATGTCAATGACGCTCTGAGGGTCTAGTGGTGTAGTAACAGAAGTGAAAAGTTCTTCAGGGGAAACACTTGTGGCAGCTAGCTCTGGCAGTTTAGGGGGCAATGGTTTATCAATTAGTAATTGTGTTTCATCCTGAGTTATAACCTGTTCAAAGGAAACATTAAAATCAGAGCAGTTCATGATCTGCTCATTTGGATCTGCACTAGGAGGAAAGTCTGCTAGCACACCAGCCTGTCCATTTGTGATTTCTCTTAGCTTATCTAAATTCATATGCTTTATGGATAGCTGAACTTCAACAGTCTCCTAGCTATCTGACACAGTGCAGGATAAACCTTTACTGTTTTCTCAACACACAACCACCAGACAGTGGAATTAATGTTGTTTATAACAGTCTGTTGTCAGATAACACTCTCTGTTGTCAGGGTGGTAGGCAACTGGGTTAAAAACGACCGTCTCACCTTTAATCTTCTGGATATGAATGTTTTCAAGGAAATCAGCCTTGTGGAACTTATCAGAAGGCTTGGACCAGGCTTGTGGTCTAGAAGTACAACTACTTGCTTCTCCCCTGGCAACTGTGTCTATCACTGAGTGACACAGTGCAGCTACATGTAAACATATATCTTTGTGTAAGCCCATAATGTATTCAAACTCATATATATTTTTGTATATATATATATATATATATATATATATATATATATTTATATGCTGAAAGAAATCCTTAATGTTTAAAGTTCAAAATTTAATTAACATGTGCTTATAAACTGTGCATTAAATTTCTAAATTTAAAGATTGTTTTATGAGAATCTTAAAGGGACATAATCAGGAGCAATATTATGCATATTTTTTCACACTATTAGTTAAGTTTTACTTAAAAACAAAGTTTCCCAGCAGAACCATCTTAGCACACAGTCTCATTTCAAGGCAATATTTTGGCAGGTACAGATTTATTTTAAAGGGAAGAAGCTATTTTTCGTGTTAACTTAACATGCTTTATAGGTGATTTGGCCACTTTAATGAATTAATTAAGCAACTATAATAAACTATTGTTATCACTTCATACAGAACGGTCACAGCCATAATTAGAAAACTGTTTGAAATTTGTAAAAAGTATGCAAGATGTAATAAGCCTAATAAGCAAGACAGCATCATCAATAATATGATTAAGAAAAAATATCAGAAAATTGTTAATTACTTCATTAATAGCTATGTACAACATCATTATTTTCACAAACATTTAAAACTTTGACCAAATCACATACCTTGATACAAGACCTCTCCTGCAGACTTAACAAAACTGTAAATAATGAAAGAAACATTTAACATAAATAAAATACTTAAAACCAAAAAAGAGCAATGAAAAATAAACAAATGAAAACAATTTACAAACAAAAGCACTCATTGATATACATACCCTGCTTGACAAGAGCAATATCCTTCAACAAAAAGGTCCTTTCTCTTTATGTACGATGATCCAGGAGGAGTATGGGTCCACTGAAGTTGAAGTTTCCTTAACAACCTGAGCCCTCACGAAGCAGTACAAAATATTTTCTGCAACACAATGGTACTGAACATGCTGAAAATGACCAGATATGTGCAGAGACTTCCCATCTCGAAGAGCCTCCTCACCGCCAGTTTTTATGTTGATGGCTTGGTTTTCTAAAAGTAAAAACATATGGTTTATTACAAGCTGGATCACAACTGGTATAGCACAAAAAATGTAAACATTTCTGCCATGCAGATATAGAACTGTAAGATAAAAGTTCATGTTCTATGAAATATTCACAATAAAAAATTCTATGGTTTAATGATGGTCACGCCGCCGCCGCAGAATTTTCGTTTGGACGCAATAACTCAAAAAATATTTTACGCATCTTTACCAAACTTGACGTGCATAGATATGGGTGAGAGGATGAAGCCTATTTAAAATGGGGTCATGACCTTTACTAGGAGAGTGACCTTGGCCTTGAATAGGTTTAATACCCCATCAATGCCACTTAACAGAACTGTGAGCATTATCAGTCAAAAACTAATGGACAGATTTGTTTCATATTATCCATATACATAGACATTGGTTATTGGATGATGTATATTTTAATTGGGGTCATGACCTTTCATATAAGAGTGGCCTTGACCTTGAATAATGCCTTATATGGTGGAAATAACACAAAATCATAAATATCTCAATAAGGGATGGGTTTGACTTCCGAGTTTTATGCCTTTTGAACATCATCTGTCACTTCCAGATTACTTTCCGAGAGGCTTCCGGCGGATTAATTATGCTTTAATTTTCATGTATGTTAATATATATCTTAGAAACTTTCTTGTATGATAAAGGGGGTATATATATCTTCCGTTTTAACACAAAAAAATTGTTGGTATTATCATTATTTTATAAAATTATACTAAAAAATTAAACGGCTTCCGAGTTTTATTAATTGTCCCAAAAATAAAATGGTGGTGTGTAGTCTGAGGGTTATAGGAGCAAATGTAGAATTACTCCACCACTTCCTTGACTAGCTATGTGCGTATACAAACGGACGTAATGGTGATTAGAAATTATGTAGTAGTAAGAGGCAGTTGAAAATAAGTGACGAAATTAAGACAGAAGATGATGGTTATAAAAACATTTTCTGTTCATACAAGTGTTTTGCCTCACAGAGGTACGCGAGTTATTTTACATTTGTACCTAGTTTTACAGTAGAAACACCCCCTGTTGGCCATTGGACTCAATAAATGGTTGGGCCTAATAATATTGACTGATTAAATCCGGCTGTGCCCATGCTCCTAGGAAGTGACCTATACAATAGCAACAGCCTATTTAACAAAAGTAAACAAGTGTTGTGCTTGGATGTTTAGAGAGACTGTATATAATCCAGAACTTTATTTTAATATACAAGAAAAGTTTGGTCTTATTCATTGATACTTAATTCTGTAAAAGGACCTCTCAACATTACTCTGAATCATCTGCGGAAGACCTGCAAAGGAATCTTCCCAACCTTCCATCAAGCTACCAGGGTCCGGCATGTGCACGAACCCTCCATCCAGTAGTTACTTCTGAAGTCTCTCATCCTTTATTTTTTTAGTGTTATCCGGTTCGGGTCTCTTCGGTACCATTCCAAGCAAACAGGCAACTTCACAGTGTCTTATCAATATATCTTTCTTAACATCTGGCACCGGTACAGATCGTGCATTCAAGTATAATTTCAATTCTTCAATCTTCCACGACGAGACATCTGGCGATGGTGCGCCGGAACTAGCGCTAGCCTTAGCAGGGTACTCAATTTTGCTTTGGCGATAATACAACTTGTGTTACTTGGGGGATGCCCCTATTTTGGCCCATCATGCATTGCGCGGGGTCAAGGCCGTAACGGTGCCAGTTGATTCGTGAAACGGACTATTAAAAAAGGTATTAACTGAAATATAGTCGTAAATGACCTAGATGTTTGAGTAGGTTAAGTAAACTAATCAAAATATACCCTGTTTTCTTTGTCATTGACAAGAAAGGTGAATATTAATTTGATACTTGTAAAAAGATACCATGATTGCTTTCATTGCATTTCAACTGAAACCGGGACAGTCACACGGCCTTCTAACAACTGGTTGTTCTTTTAAGAAACATTCAGAAACACTGAATAATGCCCCATTTCCATGATCGCGTCTCCGCGCGCGGAAAATTGCTACAGTGTTAACCATGAATACCGTTTCCACGATCGCGTTTTCGCGCGGGATTTTATCCCATTTTTTTATGGACGTCAATGAACGATCATGAAACCTGTTTTTATTTTCTTTCGTCCATGTATATCCCGAATTTCATGTGACGCTAATTCTTTGTGGTAGTGATTAAATGGTGGCAAACATAAAGATAATATAAACTTATTTATTTTACATGGATTGTATAACTAATCGCGGCACTCTCCATGGCTCAGATTTCTGCGTTCGGTAGACTGTAAGGTGGAGGAAAGCGGAGAACCCGGAGAAAACCACCGGCCTTGGACGGGCAACTACAACCCACTCTCATGGCCACGCCGGGGATCAAACCCGGGTTGCCAGCGGAGGGAGCCGAACGTTTTACCCCTCGACTATCCAGGCCCATTACTATAAAAACTCGTCTATTATTAATTAAAAAAAAAAACAAATAGGTAAAACCTTGTTTCCTTCATACCTCCTTTTTCTCCTATGCCAGGCAAAGTGTTAGTTTTGGATATATTTCTCAATTAAAAGTTTGACTTTTTGTGATGTGTTTGTCTTATCCGAGTCATTCATCTCAATGTAGATAATATTACATTTTTTTTCTACCTTCACTTCTTCCCATGCATATATGTTAAATAACGACTTTTATGTGACCCTACCTATACAATGGGCATGATTATTTGTCAGGTGTGTGTGTTATCTACCGGAACATTGATTATACACGGAAATGGTAAATTAATGATATTCTTAATGTTATCTTTATAGAAAAATTATCAGAATACAAGATTACAAAGGTCTTGTTCCCTTTACTGTTCAGCTTTTTAATACAACAAATGTATAGTATACCCATGAGACTGTGTTCAGTAGCCCCTATATTAATGTTTTGTCAGTTAATCAGAAAAAAGGCTTTCTGTATTCTTAAAGGCAACGTTTTATATATAATATTTGGGGAAAACTTCATTGAGATATTTAGGTAAATGCCTTTCTGACGTCATGAAGGTACGCGTCCTCTATTTTTCAGTACACTAGCAACTTATTTTCCCAAGGAAAGTGTCGATTTTTTGAAGGACCAGTCAACGGTAAACGCCGTCTCAGAAACCACCTCCGAATTCCAAAATGCATTTGCCATTCGTTCAAGAGCATCCGATAGCCCTGCTTTTAGAAGTTGCATGAACCGGTTGAAATGAAGCGTAGATGAGTTGCTGAAAAACAAAGCAGTATGACACAAAGAATGCTATAGACACATTTGTATGAGAATCATCTCAGCAGATTAGATACAACTAATGCTTATGACCAGTCAACAGGTCCATCTTCAGCGGGTAAAAACAAGAAACATGATCCAAATTTCTTCGGTAAATGTATATTATGTCATAGTTTGGAAAAAATATTCAAATTTACTGCTATTAAAAGTGACAAGATGGTCGATGCAATATGAAAACAAGCCATACAAGATGACGTTTTAAAATTACACCTTAATAAATTATCAAACATAAATAAATTAAAAACCTCTGAATGCTACCACTAACCCTGCTAAACAGTTGCATCTAGGACAACAAAAGAAAATGGCATAGGTCTTTCTGATGTATTGGATAGAGAAACAGGGTATCCTTTGGCAGAATTGTTCGTCAATTTAGAAATGTGCTTTGAAAGGGGTTATGATTACAGTCTCACTGATATATGTGCATATTTCAACAAAAGAAACCCATCATCGACACCTTACGTAGGCTGGAGAATGAAGCAAAGTTTAGAGGACTATTATGGGGACAATATAAGAATTGTCAGGTCGGAAAGGGCCAACGGATCATCTCTGTTTTTTTTTAAACTCTGTTTCTTTGTTCATATTTGTGAAATTCTTGAGAGCGGCAAAACAAAGACAAATTTTACCATAAATCCTAATCTCGAAAGTAACGCTTAAATGTCACATGTTGTCGGTAAAATTCACCAGGCGTAACGTAGTCAGAAAGGAATGCAAGATTTTCATTCAATCGAGTCGAGCGAGGCTAATGACATTGTACCAGACAACCTCAAACAACTTCTGTCTCTTATCATGTTTCGTACTGATTCACCAGTGGAGGAGAGGCTTTTATTAGCGATCCTAAACATGGACCAGGGTATCCTATATGAAATTGACCACAAAAAACTTTCCTTAGTCCAGACGACTCATGTTGCGAGTAGTTGTCTAGGGTATGACACCTTGATCCGGATAGAGACGGCGTTAGCAGAAGAGGAAATACGGTGCTTTGAAGAATTCCTAGAAGTACCACCACCTATAAATTTGGTGCCTGGTGAATACACACAGTATGCGGCTGATAACTTTGATATATTAGAATGCACGAAAGACGGGAAAGGAAGGACACATGTAACAAACATGATCGCATTTTAAAATAAGAAATCAAAACAGCCAGGGATGACTTATTCAAAATTAAAATTTAATTCGCAACAAGTCACTTAAAGATGTCCCTACTGAAATGACTGACGTTCCTGAAATTGATTATATTCCATAAAAATCATTGCCGAATTCAAGTCTGATGCAAAAGCAGAATGTTTTAAGCACGACAAAAGCTCAAAGCTGGCGGAAAATAAAGACTGGAAATAGGTGTTAATGAAATTCAAAGGAGAAACAGAAGACGCCTGGACTGGATATAACAGAAATAATGTAATGCACGATGAGACGCAGTTCGGAGTCCAATCATACATGTGAGGCACACAACCCTGGCACAATCAAAACTGTAATAGGTAGGTCTTTGAGAATGAACCAACGATTGCTACAACTTTGTACAATCATTTCATTTGATGGAGACCTATATTCCAAGGCGAAGAAAATGATTTGGAATAGTCCATCACGGTATGCGAATGTAATATTAAGATTAGGGTCATTCATGTAATACTTGCGTTCCTAAAGTGTATAGGAAAGCCTCATGAAATATCTGGGTTCAAAGAATAGGCCGAAGAACCAGATATTTTTGGAGAAATAACAGCAGAAAGTGTGTAAGATGAGAGAAATCGTAATAAAGGTCTGCGAAATATTTTACCTCTTTATGAAGCCGTCTAGAGTTATTTGCTTGCAGAAAATGGTGCCGATAAATGTAAAACACTTCAGGGTGCGATGAAAAAGGTCAATGCTTTAAACGAGAAGATAAAGATGGATGTCACCTATTCTTATGTTCACAGTTGCATGAAAATGTATGGTATACTTCTGCGTTTAGTCCGGGCAGAATATCAGGTGACTGGAAGTTGCATCTAAGCAGCTTCTCTGAAATGTTGCCGTATCTAGCGGGATATGGATACACAAACTACACACGATGAGGGTCTATTTATCTGAACGATATGCGGAGGTTTTTCCATGGATTTTCCTGAAGTTGAGCGCCAGTTTGTGGTCGATAATTTTGTAATCAGACTGGCTGCTGAAGATTTTAATGCGTTGCCAATCGACGAGGGATTTGCGAATGTTTACAAAATCTGTAAAATTACAGGTGATATCACCAAAACGATAAGGCCTTGATAAAGTGGTTAATTGGGTACATTATTAGGGTCTTCATAAACTACCAGATGCGTATGTTGTTCGGCACAACTCATGTAGACGATGAAGAGGATGAGGTTTCATGTGCTGAGCAAATGCCTTCTTTAGGGCTGCACAAAGTGAACAAACTGACTGCCAGAATTTGGTCAACCAGTTGGAGAAATTTTCATTTCTGCTTCCAAAAGAAACCAATGGCATCGTTTGTCCATCAACTGGAGACGAGCTAAATTTCACAGCCTAATCAAGAGACGAAGCAGTATTGTTATCCATCATGACGGATCGCTTTGTGAATAATCCTTCGAAATCAATTTACGAACCAATTTTGATTCCAAAGGAATCTGGAAAAATCAAGAAACAGCGAAAATCTAAACGGAAACAGGACGAGATGATCTCGAATTTTATCGTATTGCTCATGAATTTGCCCATTGTCGAATCAATTACAATGAAATTGCGTCATATGAACTCAGAGCCCTACCGAGAACTCTTGCGAATGAGTCCAAAGGATATCTGCGTCAAGGCCAGAAATCAACTTTGACGTCAATACTTCTGTCAAGACTGAAAGGTACTTATTTAAAGATGAATCCTCATGATAAGCCTCATGCCGCTATCATTGATGCCATGTTTATGCTACCATCAATGGGACGTCAAACGAAAATGAAAACCTTTAAACACCTATACAAAGCATTTTTGGTAAAAGTTAAGAATTGCTTAGGGGAGAGATGCCACAGAATTGAGCAGCGCGCTGAAAGGTTATCTCCAAATGATAATCAGTATATCCCCAAAGGGATGAATCTACCATCTAATGTGGACGTTTTATATACTGGTGAAAAAAATAAAGCACAACTGCAAAGAATTATTTCTATTATATATTAGAGAGCCACGATTACACAATGGGCGAGATTATTATAGCGGGAAGTAAACAGATGTAGAACGCTGCTTGTCTTCCGTCAGGGGTGCTCTAAATAATCTTGACCTTCACATGAAGAGACAGACACGAGAATGTTTCTGAATGTTGTGCACATGAAGCGAGAAGAATACAATCCTGTTCTGGTGAGAAGTCGTGACACCAACTAGGTAATCGTTGCACTAACACACATGGAGCAACTACCATCAGAGGTATGGATAATCCGGGGGACAGCTAAAAAGAATTGTTATAAACTGTAACTTGCTCCTTATTAATATCCCGGCATCAGTTACGAAGAAGCTTCAGCGTGCGTTCAACACTACAGCCAGGATTGTAATTAGAAAATGTAAACGAGATAGCATCTCAGATATCATCAGCAACTCCACTGGCTGCCTGGGTCATACTCAGATGTGTTTATATGGTAGTGCTCCAAGTACGCTCCTTACACAGCGCTTTAACTATAGGCCTACTGCCTATATGGTAAGCGCTTTTTGTTATGCACTGGTATCCTGAATTGCTACACCAGAGGGGAGCGCTGTATTTTTGTCCAATCAGATGAGACCTTGTGCTGGAAGACACGGCCAAGCGAGGAATACACAGAGCTAATCATGTTCATTTCATTTTGAGTGACAGCTCATCGTCCCGGTAACCTTCTGAACAGGCCACAGGCTCGAGAGAATTGCCGCAGACGTGGTTTGCTCTTAGAGCCTTGGGCACATAGGATGCCCGGCCGGTGAGCTGTAATTCAAACGAAACGTAACAACAAAGACTGCGTGCACACCTCGCTGGCTGGTTTCAGTTCTGCAGACAGCAGATACATGGCTACGCTAACACAGTCATACTGTCAGAATTGAATCGGTCGATGATGCGAGAATGCAGCGGAAGCAATTAAAATTCGACCGTTAACTGTTTTCAAACGGCGCTTGAAGCGCAGCTATGGGCGGAGCCAGGATGCCTGTCGAGTGTTTGTTTATTGGCATCTGGTTGGCTGCTTGTCACATCATACGCACGTGTTTTTCAGCGGACAACGAACCGCCATCTGGTGTCTTAATATATCATAAACGGTCAAAGCTGGCAGCGTGAAAATCAGTTGCTTCTTTAGAAGCGTCAGATTTCCGCTGCCTCGGGAGCGTATGCTCCAAGCTACCATGCTGAGCTTGCGCGGACATACTAGCCATCACGTAGTTTACGCTCTAGTGACCAGCATCTTCTGTGTCAATCAGCTGCTCATACGACAACATATGATGATCGTTTTTTTTCAGTGGCTACGCCAAAATTATGGAACGAGTAACCCTTAGAAATCCGCATGTGTGATAATTAAAACAGTTTCAAAGGACGAATGAAAATCTGATTCAGGCTGCATTTTTTAATTTATAGTTTTGCTATAAACTATTCCTACATTTAGTTATATTTTTAATGGGGAACATCATGAACTTTTAGCTGCATTTATATCATATCCTACCATCATATTTTTTTTTTTTTATCTCAATACAAACAGTTGTTTTAGCTTTCTCAACGTTTTCTTAAATTTTTATCATTATATCTTTTATCTTCTCCTGTAATGGCGCCACTGAGCAGCACTCAGTGCTGGATATTGGCGAGGTATTAAACAACGTTGTGGCCGGATTTCAAAACACCTCCTTCTGTGAAGTGTACTAAACATAAGTGAATGGTATAGGGGACACAATTGGCACTTACTCGAGACCCAGTTCATCGGCATTGGACAACACTCGATCCTTCTTTGTATCTCTATACAGAGAATATTAACAACAATGAAATCTGAATGCACTGACATGTATATGTATATTTATATTTTCTATCACACTTTACAGTAAAAAACGTCATCAATTGTTATTGCCTCTGTGTCACTTTCAGTTAAAACATATTCAAAAATTTTATAAAAACGGGACTTTTGGTATCATATA
Source organism: Sipunculus nudus (assembly GCA_026874595.1). Taxonomy (NCBI): domain Eukaryota; kingdom Metazoa; phylum Annelida; class Sipuncula; order Golfingiida; family Sipunculidae; genus Sipunculus; species Sipunculus nudus. The sequence goes on from CM049319.1 coordinate 21,598,653, forward strand.
TTCTAACGTTAGAACGTGGGACAGGTCTTGTTTATCGAAAGGTTGTACATTTTTGTATTTTTGACACATTATTTTCTTTTTAAAATAGGTTTCCTGCTTTAGATCAATAATGTTCATTACATAAATTTATGCTAGACTGCAAGATATCTTGAAGCGACGACGATAAACCGTCTTCGAGAACACCACCTGGCCAGAGGGTTGTCATTGCTGACCATACAGCCTACAGACGAGGCTCTAACAAATCATATCTTTTGACAGCAAAACCAAACATACCGTCACCGACACAATATGGTTGGACTATCAGGCTGAATCATTACGAACCAATCTTTGTTAATTGTTTCATCAGTCTTCAAAATATGCTAAGATTTCAAGAATTGTTAATGTCAACATATTTGTGACCCAAAACGGTGTGGTTGTGTCCTTGCAAGTCGTATACGTTTGTTTTCTTGTGGATGGTATGGAAAATGTACCTGAGGCCCATTGCCACTATAGAGCGACCGGGGATTTCTGTTACCAGTCAGTCATTTGTTCAGGATATGTGTGTATTCAAGAAACAAAAAATTGTATTAATGCAAGTGACAGGTTTTTGTGGCCAAATGTAATAAATATGACATCATTTCTGAGACCCGAAACCCAGAATGTTCAAATTTTTATTTAAAACCCTTTAACACTTGCTCAATTTTCGGGTCGCCCGCTGAACGATGTATATGTGTTTTTTTAATAGTTTGTATATAATTTTTGTAATAGTATGTGTAAATTGTTGGATAAATAGAAAAAAAAATCTATGCACATGAAATTAATATTAAAACATGTAGAACAGCGAATATAAAAGGGAAAATCTATACAGCTTAACCCGGCCATGTTCCTGAGTTCCGGTTATTATTTCAGCTCAGAAGTCCTTATATATGCGACAGGTGTAAAGCATATTTCGGTTGAAATTTCCGAGGTTTTCCGTGCCAAAATAAACTATTTTTTTTTAATTTTTCAACTGCATGAGCCCGACCATGCTTTTTTTGTTATTTTGAAACTTCATCAAGTCGATTTGGTTTGTCCTCCTCTCAGTTTAGACTCTTAGACACTTTGACGTTCCCTTCTCATTAATGACGTAGCATGAAAAACGTATCACGCTCCTTTGAAAACCCATTTGTCTTCAAGTTTTAAGGGTTACAGTTAATACATATGCACCAATCGATTTGTTCAAAAGCCTGCTTTCTTTTCGGCATGACACTATTGAGACAAGATGTTCATTGTGGCCATAAGATAAACTGATAATTGTCGGTATTGGAATTTTGAAGCGTACTTGACGGCTATTAGTTCATATTATAATGCCGTCATTACTTGCCCGATGACGTCATTACAAATATCGAACCCGCGTGTTAATTACCTACAATTTGACCTTTAAAACGAATGTCTACATTTTTGCTTTTAAAGTTATGTCTTTTATTGTCTTTCATGTGGTCTCCAAATATGCATTTGTTTCCATGGAAACTGAATCAGAAAACACCATGGCCATGGCCTATTCCTAGTACTACAGATCATAAGCTATTCAGCTATAAAGTGGGCGCTCTCGGTCACAAATTGTTTGCAACGGGAAGCTTGAATAAACGACTTTTCTGCCTTTGGCCACCGTACTGTATATTTCTTCAAAATTACACACACACACACACACACACACACACACACACACACACAATCACCATCCATCCGGCAATATTAATTTCCTGCCCATTTTCCTTTTTGGATCGGAAGAAGAAAAAAAAATTTCACGCAAAATTCGTATACCTTATATACGCCTCACGTCTACTTCTTTATTTGATTCATTTAATTGCAAATTTGCCATTCTTTGAAGACTTTTTTAGTGGAGGGGGATTCCTGGAGAATCCTATAGCATAAGTGATCTTTACGTATATATCACGAACAACAGTCCGTGCGCAAAATATGCGACATTCTATCCCAGCTCATTAAAAACTTATTTATCGTATACAGAAACCTCGGTTTTCCACGGGTGCATCTACTTAATGATATAGCACACACTGGCTTGAGGGAATAAAGAATGTTCCTTTATTCTTAATTGTAACTCATATTCATTACATATCCTATTGTAAACCTTCGTGATGCGAGATCAAGCTTTTTGTACTGCTGCTTCATTTGTGGATACGGCGTCACGTGATTTCCGAAGATGGTTCATCACTGATAAAGTAACCCATTAATATATCAAGTTCTTTATCCATGAAGTAAACCATTGATTTATCAGGTTCATCGTCGATGACGTTTACCATTAATATATCGGATTCGTTGTCGATGACGTTAACCGTTAATAAATCAGATTCGTCGATGACGTAAATCTTTAATATATCAGGTTCATCATCGATAGCATAAACCGTTAGTAGATCAGGTTCATCATCGATGACGTAAACAACTTACATATCAGGTTCATATCAGATTCATCATATATGACATAAACTCTTAATATATCAGGTTCATCATCGATGACGTAAACCGTTAATATATCAGATTAATCATCGATGGCATTAACCATTAATATATCAGGTTCATCATCGATGAAGTAAACCATTAACATATCAGGTTCATCATCGATGAAGTAAACCATTAACATATCAGATTCATCATCGATGGCGTTAACCATTAATATATCAGGTTCATCATCGATGACGTATATCACTTGTATATCAGGTTCATCATCGATGAAGTAAACTATAAATAGACCTCAGCATTTCCTTATAACTTGGTCAGACTTAAGATATAAGAACCGAATAACTGGGACAAGCAACCCTGTGCTATTGACCCCCAACTGCCCGTTGCTCCCTTCGCCATGCAGTGCAAGTAGTTTACAATCAATACTACATTTGGGATTTTGTGTGCAAAGAGGATTATCCTGCATTCCAACTCCCAGTTATAGTGGAGCTAGCTGGAGAAATAGCGTAACTTCACCTTTTGTATAAAGGAGAGGAAGCCCATAAGAAAAAGGGATAATAAATGAGAAATAAATATTCTTTAGTTCATCTTACTTTTTGTATACAAAACTACCTTAATTATTCGTTCACCAATGTTGGGCTAATATTCCACGTGTTCCATTAAATTATCATTTTATAATCGCTGGTAGTTTAAGCTCTTTTCTCTGGAAATGAGCGCGGTCAAACATGAGCCTTATCATGCATGGCTACTGGCTTCTTCTCGGACGATACGGGTCCAATCCGCACCAGACCGTCTCCGCCCAGAGATTCCCGTCTTGAGACTGCCTTCAAAATAATTTTAATGACTTGTTTCCGTGAACTTATAAAATCTTGACTGAATCATTCCTGCTAGACATTTTAAAAATGTTCATGTGGCACTATCTATTCTATAGACTACTTGTGCCGCAAGTCATATATTGGATGTATAGGAGGAGTATTACTAAATAAAAGAACAACACCGAAAAGTAAAATTCATCAATTCTGAATCAATTTACTCTGGCTGAGGCATTGGATCAAAACTGAAATTTCTTCTAGGGTGAATACATAAAGATCAAACCTTTGCAAAAAACGCAATCCAGATAGAACATGAATTATCGTGATAGCGCCCCTTTATACAGTTTAATAAAAAACCTTGATACAAGACGTTGACACTCAACTTCTCTATACCCTTGCCTCTTAAATAGCCGATTTTTGTCTTCTTTAGTCAGCATAGGGTTGACGTGCGCCAGTTTGCCCTTTACTATTAGAATTGCTTTTTAGACTGCAACCAATAACCAATTAACTCCTTTAAACATCGTATGAATAAAATATGAAGCAAGGCTGAAGTTATTAATAAATATTCATATCCCATCTGTTAATTCTTGTCCATAAGGCAGAAATTGAACCAAAATCTATATATCATTCATATTTTAATATATTGTGTTTCTGATATATAAATACTATTTTCTGAATAGTTTATGGAAAATTAAATTGTCTCTGCTAAATAAAAAAATATATATCCCCTGATTCACATTACAATTGTATCATTTTCCCTGATGTTATCACTTTTTAGCATATTTTGCAGTTCTGCAAACTATGCCTTGTTGATACACTTTTAACATAGAGAAAAAAAAAATTAAATTATTCAACACCTAGGTGTGACTCGTGGAGTCAAGACTTGCGCCTCGTAGAAGCAGGACACCAGTGCCTCAGCTAGCAGCTGCTGGGGAAATGTAAGGTCAGTGGGACGGGCCTCCTGAAAAATGTCATTTCTCGCACAGCAGGAGGCCCAAAGAATAGGCATAGCAATCGATAGGTCATAGATCTGCAAAAGCTCTACCAGCTGGCTGCACATGTGGAGGGGCAGCCAGGAGATGTGGAGTCCGATCATGACGGTCTCATTTACTTTTCAAAGCTTCACTCAGGTGTCCAAGTTTAATAAATGGCTGCTGAAGAATATATCATGATAATGATTAATACTGAATTTAAAAATAAAATGCAAGTATTATGTCATATTGGTCTATTGTTGATGCAGTACCAAAGGATTGGATTGAAAGAGTAAAGTTGAAGGCTTCTGGGCAATTAGAAATTGTAACTAAAGATGGATGTGATCTTATTCGAACAATTGGTGGAATATGCAACCTTTTAAAATTAGACTCAAGGACAGTGTACAAAGTTTTGATTAAACAAATATTAGTACCACCAACACAAGAAAACAATAGGGTTAAAACCACAAGTTTATGTCCAGAAGACTTGAAAAATGTTTATAATTTAATACATCAAACTGCCTTGGATATGTACAGCAGAGAGTTTCAATTTAAAGTGATACATAATTATTTAGCAGTTAACTATTGGTTACATAAATGTAAATTGTCCGATACTCCACGCTGTTCATATTGTCATACTGAATATGAGACTATAACACATTTATTTTTAGAATGTTTTGTTTCAAAGAACCTATATTTTAAAATACAATCGTGGTTAGAATCATTAGGTATTACACTGCCGTGTATAAGTAGGAAAACAGTTTTATTAGGAGTTCTACCAGGGACAGAAAATTGTTTAATCAATCAGATTATATTGACAAATAAACTTACTCTGTATTTTAATAGAAAAGAACATGAAGTCGACCTTTTTGCAGATTTTGTTCGTAGAATAATATCTGTACAAAACACTGAGTATACTATTGCACAAAGTAAAGATAAAATGTCCTTACATGTAAAGAAATGGAACATAATGTTACCTCATTTGCACTAATTAGTCATTAACTTGAAACTAATGTAATAAATATATGTGTATATGTGTATGAGCGTCCATGTGTATATAGAAGTGTGTGTATTCATATGCATATGTAGATGCTTAGAGGTGCTCATACACCAGTTTAGATCTGAAGCACCTTGATGTAAACACTATTTTTTACATAGATAAATACAGATCCCTATGGATCCATGTCAAAAAAGTATTATATATTATGCATAGTTAAAAGACTTTGTATTCCACGGAACACTATCAATATTTTCTAGCATGTGTTTTTTTGTAACTGTAACTTGTGCGTAATATGTATTGTGGTGTGAATTGTATAGTGTCAGCTCAATGTTCAATTATGTTTGCTTGTGTATTTCATTGTTTATGTGATGTAATGTAATTTGTCATGTCATGAAAAAAAAAAGTATTATGTCATTTATGTAGTGCCATTTATGATCCATATTAGAACTTATTTGTTTGTATATATCAATAAATACTTCTTTAAATAGTGCATATATAGAACACTACATTTGCTGGTGAAGTCATGAATGTGAGAAGGCAACTACATTAACAAACTGTTTAAAATATAAAATTGCAACATTTGCAAAAAGAGGTCTGTTGTGCAATATCTGTTTCTATCTATGCTGTTGGTCATTTACATGCAGTATATGTAACTTAAAATATTTCAGCCGATGGAAAGGGCCTACCAGAGTCACTGACACGTATATGCACCAAGGTTTGCCCAAAGTGCGCTTTGATGTGTATGGGGAAGGTCAGATTCAGAAAAAAAAACTGAACATTGAGAAGACACTGTAAGCATATGATATTAGTTTTATTACTTAAATTCATAATGATGTTATGAACAGAATACAGAAGGCGTTAGTCAAAACAAATGCATATATACATGTAAGGTTAATCACCTTGAAATTTAAAATACTATACTTTATGCATCCTTTATTGTAACATCCCTAACAAAAAACAGATGAAACTTAACTTGAAGAAATCGAGATTATATTTCAAGTACTTCTGAAATGATACTCAACTTGAGTGTAGTTGAGAAAATGAATATCAGATGCTATACATACAACAAAATGAATTTTGGCTGCCATTACTTGCCGTTTCAGTAGACATGTTGCATTGTACAAATTTGTTTATTCCACTTAAAACATTTAAATTGCATCGTAGGCCTATTCTACAATCCTGCGCGCTCATCGAGTTTCATTCATGTGATTTTATGGCGGGAAATAGCCCATTAGCAACGGTTTTAGTGATTACAAATGGGATATCATAAGCAGATGATTGGTCCGATCTTTTGATTGTTGCGAGGATTTGTTCTTCAGGAGTTTTCCAAACTATCATGTGAGCCGGAAACTTCTAAACACGTGGGTTACGCACAGGAGGTAACCACCATGCCATGAGTAAAACCTTGTTATTGTTGCATGCATGCCACAAGTTAAGTAGATCTATTTAAAAATGCCGGCGTTTTTGCATTATGCCCAACTGTTTATTAAACTTTTGTGTAGAAAAATGGGAATTCCGGTTTGCGCTAGAGGCCTTTTTCCTAATATCCTTAATATAATAATAAGAAGCGATTCCGTTTGACAGCAGCTACCGTTGTATTGAACTTGCAAAGCGCCCTCCGGTTCCTGACCAGTGCTGTAAACACATGTTCTCTCGAGCGGATTACTCACGCCAGATCTAGTCTATAATTAAATGTATTTAATTAAGCATATGGTTAATTATTTATCCGTTTCTTTAGATGGATTAAAATGGAAGAAAACAAACAAAAAAAGATCGTTTCTCAAATAATGTACAAAATCAAGCATGAAATAACTGTTTGGAAATTCTCTAAATGTGACTAAAAAGTGAGGGGGGATAATTTATGTGTTGTTCCTTTCCTGGGACATGTCCCCCTGTCCCCCACCTTTCGACGCCAATGGAAGAAACCGGTTTAAATATACTTAGTCACAATATGGCATGATTAAATGAACTGCATTAAAAGAAAAATTATTTTGCGTTACCTGACCATCAAGTGACGAGTATAAATCACGGTGTTTTGAAGCGAGCAGACCAACACGCGTAAACAACCTGACATGTGGCTTTGTTGTTGGTTCGCGCGGTGTATTGTTGGAGGATGATGTAAGGGTTTGTGCCATGCCTCCATGAGCGTAGCGCAAGGCAGGCGGGGAACCATGCTAACAAATCGATCAAAACAAGCTGTGGAACCTTCTGATTGTCCATGTTACACAGAATATCTGATTGTACGTTGAAAGTGCTGTTTCGGTCGAGTGCCCCAGTCGATAGGCAGACTGACATTTTGGTAGATCAAAACTACCGTTCATATGTTGACAGATTTGATACTCGTTCCGTAAATTTCAAGACATATTGCAGTTTGAGAAACGGCTGGTAGTTCTTCAGGGTCAAAACAAGTCAAGCTTTCTTAAAGGCCTGCTTCCATGCCAAAATTAAAATGAAATACGACTGAAGGTATATTCATTCAAATGTTTATGTATGAAATATGGTAAAATAAAATCCAGCTTTGACGACCTTACCGTTAAAATTGATATCAAAAGATCCCTTATCAACCCGACTGAGGGGCCCCTGGCCAAACAGCAGCATCATGGAAAAGGCGTTTGTGACGTCACATCCAGAACACGCCGGGGCGTGTACAGTGAATCAAGCAGGCCTTCCACCAAAAAGATTACGTTTTGACGTCATTGTACCCTGAATCCCTGAGTTCACGCTAACCCTGGCGTGAAAATGGCTCCTTTGGCGATTTTCACGCATTTACGCACATACACATATATATACGCTGAAGGACACATGGAAACACCCCAGTCACAAAATCATACCAGCGATTTTTCACGCATATACACTTATACGCGCACATGGAAACGCTGCTATATACGCTGACGGACACATGGAAACACCCCAGTCACAAAATCATATCAGCAATTTTTCACGAATATACGCATTTATGCGCATATGGAAACGCTGCTTAACTACTTTAATCCTAGGATCTGAGAAGGGGATTGATTCCCCATGCAGGTTTGGCCACTTACAGGGGAGAGCGGACGGGCTTTTTCTTTTTGCCATGTTCCTTGCCACTATTGACCCTATATTCCATACGTGTGTAGGCTGCTCACTAGAAAATGATCCTGTTTTTCATCTTTCTGATTATTATTTTAGAATCCCATCAATTGTATCTACAATTTTAATGCCTCTGCTGAGGCATTATCTCACCATTTTTTTTTTTTCAAATTTGAAGAAAGTAATAAATATGCCAAAATGCACCCTATACAATGAAAACCGAAGATTCAAATACAGGGTATACTGTAACAAAGGCAACCACTGGTGGCAGGTGGCATTTGGCGAAACATCTGAAAGTTTCTTGGAAAGTTTGGCAGAAAGTTAAAGCTTTCAAGCAAAATGGTCCAGTAGCCATTCAAAAACACAGATTCAAAGGGGCTATATCACAACATGATGCTCAGGTAGTGCAGCAGCTTTGGCCATTTCAACTGAAAAAAAGAGTAAAAAGGAAACAAGCAACGCATCTGCTTGAATGTTCATACCTGTCAGAATTCAAGAAATTCACAGCTGCAAACAAATTGAAGATGTAGCTTTTCTAAAACAAAGTGCTAAGAGAGACACGAAACTTTTTTTCACTACATGTCTCTTTCTGATCATATCTTAATTGAAATAAATATGATAATCTTAATTATAATGTTGCAGAGAATGATGCAAAGTACAAGAATGTGACGCATCAGTTTGATTAATGGCATCTGAGTAAAAATCTAAATAAAAACGTGGCACAAAACAAAATCCGGTTATCAAACATTCACAATATTCATTATACAGTTATAAGTAAAATACAGGCCCAATTCTTTCATGGCTATTATGATTCCGTTATAGGTTATACATGTATCAAGACGATAATTTACCACGGTTACAATGGTTTGCATAGGTTGACGGTCACTAAGTATTAAAGATAGTTATAAATCTTCTTAAGGTAAACGTATATTCATACAGCAACAGAGCAAATAAAGCGCACTCGGTATTGACACTTATAGCCTAGTCTTGGAACTTGCTTTCTGCATGGCTATATTATCTGTGATATTTAAACACTGAAATATAACTAGCCACAAATATTCATACAGTTTGAACGCACTTGCCGATGATTTTTGAATATTTCAAATAGTATAGCTTGCAGTTTAATATCACATGTATCAGTATGCGTCTTTTTAATGCCACTTTCCAAAATAACCAAGATGCATTTTTTTCCCATCCGGATATCACGGTTTAATTTTCGGTAAACTGAGTCCAACAGGAAGATTCAACACTGACATCATGAGGTCTGACTTATATTAACTGGGTTTATTAAAAATGTTGACGGGAAACATAAAGAGAGAAATGTTTTATATGAAAAATTGCTTTCCCGCTGGAAAATGGTTTTCATGAAAACCATAAAAAGCTTTCCTGTTAAAATTGCGGAGGGTTTTTGTGAAAACAAAAATAGTAATATATAGGTACTATATTAAATGAATAAGGTTAAGTTTAAAAGTCAGAGATTTTTCCGTGTTGACTGCTGGCAACCCTGTGTGTAAATCACAACTGATACATTGTAATAAGGATGGACAAGATGAAGTCTAATTTAACATGTGATCATTACATACCTACATGATTTTGTTGATATGGTGATTAAAACAAGGGACCCGTGGGTCATAGTGCACAGCTAAAGATGATACTGAAGGTAAAATTTAAAATAAAAGCTAATGAAGATAAAGTCTGAAGGAATGGGTAGTATAAGCTAGATATAGGTTGATATGATTGATTTGAACTGATAAGTAAAAAAAAATAGGATTTTCCTTAATTTCTCGAAAGACCGAAGTCGCATTTCCCAAATTTGGGGCTTGGTAGGAGAAGTAAGAAAACTTATCGATATCTAACTGTATGTTAAATTTTGGATTTGTCGGGCTAATGGTTTCAAAATGTGCCAGTTTAACAGACAGACGGACGAACGGATGACAAACAATGGAACATAACTTTAGCTCAAATGACTTAAAGTCCGCTGAACTAAAATTGTAATGTATGTCAACAGTTTTTTAGGTTTTCCGGAGATATTTAGATAATGTTGCCTTTTTCAGATAGTGTTGCTCATGATGTCCCTTTAATTCACAGAATGTTGATTTTTTAAATATATACCATTGTGCCTTATAGTTTCTGAAATACACTTTATTTCAAAACTACTTGAACAAGAATAAGTATGATGATAACCAAAAGATCATTCTTACAATAACGTTTGAACGCTGATGTATAGTGAAATAAAAGGTATTTTCTACCTTGTCAAATTTGATGACTTTCAATCTTTCCCCCTACACAATTGCTCAGGACTTTTTTTACATTTAAACAATGTTAAGGAATGGAATCAGGTGATTTTGCTTTTGTTCCAATTTGTGTAGACCACTTATTTCGAGTAAAATGCCTGTATTAAATCTGGACGGCGTATATATGGAAGAGCCGGTAGCACCAAGCACAAGTATCTCCAAGCTGTTATGGCGGAAGTGGGGCACAAGTACGTCTTGGTAAAAAAAGAGGCCTACTTTCGTCAAAATAGTGTTGATTTGGGGAACATTACAAGATAGAATGTCACAAGTGACCGTTGCATGAAGCATATTGAAATTAAATGTCCTCTAAAATGTGCCATTGCTGTGCCAACTGACGACAGTGTGGAATGTCTGAATGTAAATAAAGATGAATCACGTTAAAAGAAAGAAAAATAAATTGTGCATGTGCATCATTGACGGAATGATCGATACTAGTAAATAAACGTGCAGGGAAAATGCAGAAGGACATTTTCTTGCTTTGTGAATGACGATGGGCGAATCACAGGAAACCTGTGAAAATGCTTCATCTCCCGTCTTGATCTTAGAACAAAAGACAGATACAACGAACTTGATCAGTATGTCAGTAGGTGATATTAATATTAAAAGAAAGAACAGTATATATATATATATAATTGTTTATCAGATGCAATTTGGACAGGAATAAATTTTTGAGAAGTGTTTAGTATATGTATGGTGCAGAACAAAATTCAGTTGTTTGGTGGCCAAAGAGACTTGTCTAGTTTTGTCAAATTTATGTCCTCCTCTGATCCAAGTGCCTCATTTTATTTTATAGGTTTTCCTTTTCAAAGGAATAAACGATTGATTGCCATTGCAGAAGAAATGGTGTACAACCGTCCTGCAAATATAGCTTTGGACCAAGTGAATGAATTCGTGAATAATGAAGTAAAAGGTGTTTAACGGTTAGTTTTATCTGTCATATCTGCATATTTTATATGCATTTATGTTTAATACAGATTCAGAAGAAATATTTATGGAAACCTTAATCACTATCTGCATTCAGTTAAAGATGTTCATAAGTAAAGAGTAAAATGTTGTATTATTCAGAGGACGTTCGCTTATGTTCGAGAGGAAAATCAACCTAATTATTATCTGCAACACATTTCTAAAGTCGCCAGGTTATCTAAAAATTAAATAAATAAATATAAACGACCGCATCCTTACAACATTCCGAGCTTGTTAATTTCATTGTCAGAGCTGGTCACGTTTACTGGGCTATTTTTTAATGACCTTTTCAGTGTACGTTGAATATAATGTGTTACCATTTACAACCGTTAAGAATTTCAGGCAGTTCCACTGAATCTATCAATTCGTCATACATCTCTTGATACCCATGATAATATGGCCGTAAAACATTACTTGAAAGCTGCAGCCTTTTTCTATTTACAACAGTTTAAAATTTCAGGCAGTTTCACTGAATCTATTAATTCAACATACAATTCTTGATACACATGATAATAAGACTGAAAAAACATTACTTGATAGATGCAGCCTTTCCTGACACATTTAGTAGCAGACATGTTAATACAGTGAATGTCATTCATACTTTACTTGATCTGAAAGGTCAGGAATAAAAGTTCCTGTAAAGTTGTGATTTACTGACACATCAAGTTGTTCTGGAGACGATATGAATATGCGGTCGCTCAAAGAAAGTGTTCGAATGTATAGGTTTCCTGTGGATGAGATATTTCTAAGCAATGTACTCACAGATAAAATACAAATATACCCCCCAATGGACAAAATAATAATAATGTTAATAATCACTTTCAATCCTGTTTTATTCAGTTGTCTCATTTGTCGGACCTCGACAACTCCGTATTCAACCGCATAAAAGTGTATTTTACATTTTTTTTAGACTTAGGTAAGGGGTTCGACAAGGTTTTGTCTGATGTACTTCCTAGATATTCTTCAGCGGAAACCAAAGGATAACGGGCTTAAAAGTTATGCCTACTTCACGCACCTGTGAACCGTTTCCGGCGGCCAGAATTAATTTAATTGTTCAAATGTAAATGATGGTTTGCCAAAGTCTTGGTAATTTAATTTTTTTCCCAAATGGAAATCTGAAATTGATGTGTAGAATCTGGAGCACCTGAATGGCATAGTTGACTAAGGTATTAAAGCTGTTCAGTTATAACCGCAGAATATCGGGTGAAAAATAGGATTTTCGTATGACATACATGTTTTGAATTGGATTCTCTCTAATATGGACATAACCTTGGCTGAATTAAATTTTTCCAGGGAGATATTTCATCTGGGTGCTGTGGATGTTGGCGAATCAGCGTCCTTGACTCGTCAGCTCAGCATATAGGTCCTTAATCCTAAACAAGGCTGATTTTTAAAAGAAACTATTTTCAGTGAGATATATTTTTGTTTTTATGACGTGATAGGTTACCTGGTCAAGCATACGTTTTGGAGAAACAATATCCTAAATCCTATCCTTAATTTCCCTTTAACATTTTATATCTCCTATAAACGATAAAAGGCATACATTATAACAATAAAATTGCTTTTCGGACTGAGGTCAACATCATATAAATATAATCGTTTTGATAATATGCCTGAGCAGCTGTGCGGACATGATTTCTGCCTAGAGTGAATAAAATGTATTGTAAAATGACGCAACTATCGAAGTCTTTCAGTCAAGGCAAGCTGTCGGAGGGTAGACGTATCTAACCATTATTTCCGAGGGTGGGCCCCTTAGGGTGCCTTTCCATACATGCGTGTCCCTGCCGCGCGGGTCCCGCAAATCCAACAAGTGTGTTATCATTTCAGCAAATCTACGCCACAACAAACAAGTAAACAGTTAATAATTTTTTGATAACATAAAAATAAATTATAATGTGCCTTATCCATGCCCAGTGCTTCACCATCACCGAACCGTCTTAGCCTAGGTACCCTGATCATTATTATATGATAAATATGATCAATATATTACTCATTAGTACCTAGCATGAATAAATTACAGGTTGCTAACGAAGTGCGGCTTACCGACACAGGCGGCAGCACATGCAGTTTAATTGTTTGTGTGACAGCCTTTCCAGCAAATCTACGTTACAAAAACAAGTAAACAGTAAATAATTTATTGACATAAAAATTAATTATAATATGCCTTATTTCAGAGTATAACCATAAGACCAAAAGGAGAAACAAGTAAAAAACACGACCTGTATGATATGCCCATCTGAAGATAAGGATACAGGAAATCAAAGCACAGGAATAAGCGAATAAAAACTATATTACTGTGACAACATGACAGATGTGTACTCCTTCGGTGCTCTATGCTTTACAGGATACATAATGTTCACAGAAAACAGGTCTAGAATTCCATCTTCCAATATGCATAGCTGTGTAAGGATCATATTGCTCAACTGCCCTTGTGGCAGCTGAAGAACGGACACATTTAGCAGAAAAACCCTGTCCACCAAGTCCGGCAGCAGTAATACTGTCCTGTAAAATCTGACCTACAGTAGCAGCAGAAATAGCAGAACATGGCTCCCTAACAGTAAGGAAGACTGGGCCCTGTGGCGCTCTAATATGAGATGTTCGGACAATACGAGTATGTGTATAGGCAAAGTACAGGCTCGAACTGTTTATCAGCACAGTGGGGCACAGTAACTGAAAACCTGTTAACCTCTTATTGGTCCATGGAAAATAACATGCGCTTAGCATCACCTGACTCTGGGTCAAACTGCACAGCCTTAGGAGCAAGATCAGAGGGTCTGAGCATGTAAGTCATAGCAAGGAGTTTGATTGCTTTCATGAGTAGTTGTTTTATTGACAGCTTTTCATTCTCTGGCCAAGCTTTGAGAAGATCAGTAAATGGTTCCACTGGGAGCAATTTTACGCGTCTACGAGGGACAGTAGTACCTGATTTGATCAAGGCATCCACCAGTTTTCTAATGTTTTCATCAACAGTTATATCAGGCAACTGATAGGCTACATCACAGTGGGACAAAACAGCAAGCATGGATTGTAAATTGGACCTATGCCTATCAGACGCATTAAAAAGTACACATAAAAAAATCTGCTAAGTCTGCCGTTTCCGTTGGTGGGAACCCAACCTGGTTTTCCTTGCAAAAGTAAAATAATTTGTTTAAAAGTCTGTTCTAAAGCTGTAATGTGGACTGAGACAGATTGAAAGGGAGCTGCACTGCAGCACGCTGTGATCAACTTATGGCAAGTAGTCGATCTTGTCAGAGATTCGCCAAACATACAGGCGCCACCCTGAGTTCTTTCTGGGCTGAAGTCCCAGTGGTATAACCCACCGTTTGCTTCTCGTTAGTCTGACAGGCCTGTCTATACATGAGCTGAGGAGCCTGTAGAACCAAGACTGACTGGGCTACCAGGGGGCGATCAGGGTAGCGTCTGCCTCCTGAGAAACGACTAGGGCCAGCAATTAGCCAAAACGAGCAGTTTACAAGTTGTCTCCCCCCTACCCCAGTTGCTTGGGCAAGGGCATCGACAGCCTCGGTCAGAGGATCCCTGTACAGGCTGTTGTTTCTGGGGTGCTGAGTTGTTATGAGGGATGCAAACCGGTCTATGTCGTGAGGATCCCACAGTCGGTCTGACATTTGAAACAAGCGAGGGCTCATGATCAAGTCGTAAGTAGTGAGCTTTCGAGGTAATAAGTCGGCATGAGTATTTTCTGCACCAGCCAAATGCTTCGCAGAGAGGTCTATCTGATTGTTTTATGCGGCAGCCCATATAACCTTTGCTACATGTGTCAGTTTTAAACATAGGCCGCTTAAGTGGTTGATGTAGGCAACACTGGAAATATTGTCTGTTAGAACCTGTACAACTTTTCCCTACAACTTTTCCCTTGAGAAGAGGCATAAAGTTAGTAAGGCTAAAAGTATGGCTAACAGCTCCCTGTAGTTTGACGACTGATTGGTTGTGAATACATCCCATAAGCCGCTTGCCTCCATGTTGTTGCATACAGCCCCCCATCTGTTACAAGTCGTGCCTGAATAGACCTCTTCGTCACTGGGCTGCCATTCCAGGTGGTTAGGGCACACAGCCACCAACGAAGATCCCTGCAAGTGGCGGGATCTAGACATAGTCGGTATGTCCATGAGTTTCTTGTAGCAAGCAACCGATACAAATTGCGAAGAAGTAGTTTGGCAGGTAAAATACACAATGTCATACTAATACATTGGCCTGCTATACGTGCTAGTGCCCTAGCAGTTAGCAGGGCCTCCGAGAAGGGGGGTCAGCCGGTACATCCTACAGGGTCCCGTGGACCGAAAAGGGGCCTGGGCTGGCGAAAAATTTCCAAGAATGCATAAAAAAGTTGGAAGTATGGAGGACTTATCTAAATTATTAATTTAAGTGACATATTGTTCTTAATCCGGATTCCGGAATGCAAGGAAAGGGCCCGGCCGACCAGGATTTTCACAGGACCCTATGCAATGCATGAACATTATATTTTTAACGTGTAGATATAAGTGGGACCAGTTGTTAAAGGGGACCCTATAGTGAATATATTGTCCAGTAAGAAGCCTTTCTTTTTTGCAATAACTTATACATGTTTTGAATCAGGGAGGTCTGTTTGGCCCGGGCCACCAAGGAGTTGTATTGCATGTGCCCGGGGAATATGTATATTCCATTTTGTTGTATGTTACATGGTTTCAATCAGGAGGATGTACGGTGGCCTTAGGAGGCCAAAGGATTTTTCAGTCTAAAAATTACTTTAAATGACAAAATTTTTTTGGTTTGTGTGTATCTTTTTTTATGACTTTAATAATGCGGGACCGTTCAAAGGGGCTCGGGCCGGCCAAAGTTTTCTGGGGAAGTTGAAGCTAAATACATAAAATATGGAATATGTTTAATTTGTTTTTAAGGGCTTTACTGCTTTTAATCCAGACTGATCGCTGCGAGGTGGGGGGGGGGGGGGGTGTCAAAAGGGGCCCGGCCTGGTGAAATTTATATATATATATATATATATATATATAATTATTATTATTATTATTATTATAATTATAGTGCTAAGAGGGGGCAGGGGCCCGGCAACGTTTTTGTACCGCCTTAAAAGAATCCTCTCGGAGGCCCTGACAGTTAGCAAACCTTGATTTAAGGCTCTATTTATATCCTTCCTAAATCTCCTCACCCTATCTTTGGGGATATTAATCTAAGTTTTGTTATCATTTGTAACGGTACATATTTTAGACCAAAGTAAATTAAACTCATGACTTGGAACCAGACTGGATTTTTCCCAGTTTATAAACAAGCCAAGATTCTGTAACACTGTTAGCAGTAAATCTTTGTGTGCATCAATATTATGACTATCTACCATAAATATGAAGTCATCAACATAAGCAGCAACCCTCAAGTTGTTTTCCCTCAAATATTTCACAACAGGTTTAATACACTTTAGGAAATAAAATGGAGAAACACATAAACCAAAGGGTAAAACCTGCCATACATAGTATTTTCCCCTCCAGGAAAACCCTAAATACTGTTGGTGCTCCCTGGGTACAGGGATATGATACAAACCATTGCGTATATATCAAGTGTGATAAGTTTGTCATGAGGCTTGACAAGTGACTGTACAGTTCTAATATCCTCTTGTGTGAATGAAGGTACATCACAGCACCTGTTTACCTCTCGAAGATCTGTTATAAGTCTCAAATGGTTATTTCTCTTCGGCACCACTGAAATGGGAGACACGCAGGCAGGTTTAGAGTCAACTTGTCTTACAGCCCCTGATTGCAATAAGCATTCGAGTTCATTGTCAATAAACACAAAGTATTTAGATTCAACAACCCTATTTTGGAATTCAAAACAATGAGGTAATACCCTGAACAGAATGGCCACACTCTGTGTTACCCAGCTAATGACTTGTGAAGGTGCCCCAAACGTTTTCATAAGCTTTAGCATTTAATGAATCTGCTGAAAACGGTATACACATGGTCCATGGGCATCAAAATTATTAATGAATCTGCTGAAAACGGTATACACATGGTCCATGGGCATCAAAATTATTAAGGAGTCTGCTGGAAACTGTATACACATAGTCCATGGGCATCAAAATTAATAATGAGTCTGCTGGAACCTGTATACCCATAGTCCATGGCCATCAAAATTATTAAGGAGTCTGCTGGAACCTGTATACACATAGTCCATGGCCATCAAAATTATTAATGAGTCTGCTGGAACCTGTATACACATAGTCCATGGCCATCAAAATTATTAATGAGTCTGCTGGAACCTGTATACCCATAGTCCATGGCCATCAAAATTATTAATAAGTCTGCTGGAACCTGTATACACATAGTCCATGGGCATCAAAATTATTAACGGGTCTGCTGGAACCTGTATACACATAGTCCATGGGCATCAAAATTATTAACGAGTCTGCTGGAAACTGTATACACATAGTCCATGGCCATCAAAACTATTAACGAGTCTGCTGGAACCTGTATACACATAGTCCATGCCCATCAAAATTATTAATGAGTCTGCTGGAACCTGTATACACATAGTCCATGGCCATCAAAATTAATAATGAGTCTGCTGGAACCTGTATACACATAGTCCATGGCCATCAAAATTATTAATGAGTCTTCTGGAACCTGTATACACATAGCCATGCCCATCAAAATTATAAATGAGTCTGCTGGAACCTGTATACACATAGTCCATGGCCATCAAAATTATTAATGAGTCTGCTGGAACCTGAATACACATAGTCCATGGCCATCAAAATTATTAACGAGTCTGCTGGAACCTGTATACACATAGTCCATGGCCATCAAAATTATTAACGAGTCTGCTGGAAACTGTATACACATAGTCCATGGCCATCAAAATTATTAATGAGTCTGCTGGAACCTGTATACACAGTCCATGGCCATCAAAATTATTAATGAGTCTGCTGGAACCTGTATACCCATAGTCCATGGCCATCAAAATTATTAATGAGTCTGCTGGAAACTGTATACCCATAGTCCATGGCCATCAAAATTATTAATGAGTCTGCTGAAACCTGTATACCCATAGTCCATGGCCATCAAAATTATTAATGAGTCTGCTGGAACCTGTATACACATAGTCCATGGCCATCAAAATTATAAAATTATTAACGAGTCTGCTGGAAACTGTATACACAGTCCATGGGCATCAAAATTATTAACCAGTCTGCTGGAAACTGTATACACATAGTCCATGGGCATCAAATTTATTAACCAGTCTGCTGGAAACTGTATACACATAGTCCATGGGCATCAAAATTATTAATGAGTCTGCATGAAACTGTATACACATAGTCCATGGCCATCAAAATTATTAACGAGTCTGCTGGAACCTGTATACACAGTCCATGGCCATCAAAATTATTAACGAGTCTGCTGGAACCTGTATACACATAGTCCATGGCCATCAAAATTATTAATGAGTCTGCTGGAACCTGTATACACAGTCCATGGGCATCAAAATTATTAATGAGTCTGCTGGAACCTGTATACACATAGTCCATGGGCATCAAAATTATTAATGAGTCTGCTGGAACCTGTATACACATAGTCCATGGGCATCAAAATTATTAATGAGTCTGCTGGAAACTGTATACACATAGTCCATGGCCATCAAAATTATTAACGAGTCTGCTGGAAACTGTATACACATAGTCCATGGCCATCAAAATTATTAACGAGTCTGCTGGAAACTGTATACACATAGTCCATGGCCATCAAAATTATTAACGAGTCTGCTGGAAACTGTATACACATAGTCCATGGCCATCAAAATTATTAACGAGTCTGCTGGAACCTGTATACGCAGTCCATGGCCATCAAAATTATTAATGAGTCTGCTGGAACCTGTATACACATAGTCCATGGCCATCAAAATTATTAATGAGTCTGCTGGAACCTGTATACACATAGTCCATGGCCATCAAAATTATTAATGAGTCTGCTAGAACCTGTATACACATAGTCCATGGCCATCAAAATTATTAATGAGTCTGCTGGAACCTGTATACACATAGTCCATGGGCATCAAAATTATTAACGAGTCTGCTGGAAACTGTATACACATAGTCCATGGGCATCAAATTTATTAATGAGCCTGCTGGAAACTGTATATACATAGTCCATGGCCATCAAAATTATTAATGAGCCTGCTGGAACCTGTATGCACATAGTCCATGGCCATCAAAATTATTAATGAGTCTGCTGGAACCTGTATACACATAGTCCATGGGCATCAAAGTTATTAATGAGTCTGCTGGAACCTGTATACACATAGTCCATGGCCATCAAAATTATTAATGAGTCTGCTGGAACCTGTATACCCATAGTCCATGGCCATCAAAATTATTAACGAGTCTGCTGGAAACTGTATACACATAGTCCATGGCCATCAAAATTATTAACGAGTCTGCTGGAAACTGTATACACATAGTCCATGGCCATCAAAATTATTAACGAGTCTGCTGGAAACTGTATACACATAGTCCATGGCCATCAAAATTATTAACGAGTCTGCTGGAAACTGTATACACATAGTCCATGGCCATCAAAATTATTAAGGAGTCTGCTGGAACCTGTATACACATAGTCCATGGCCATCAAAATTATTAACGAGTCTGCTGGAACCTGTATACACATAGTCCATGGCCATCAAAATTATTAACGAGTCTGCTGGAACCTGTATACACATAGTCCATGGCCATCAAAATTATTAACGACTCTGCTGGAAACTGTATACACATAGTCCATGGCCATCAAAATTATTAACGAGTCTGCTGGAACCTGTATACACATAGTCCATGGCCATCAAAATTATTATTGAGTCTGCTGGAACCTGTATACACATAGTCCATGGCCATCAAAATTATTAACGAGTCTGCTGGAAACTGTATACACATAGTCCATGGCCATCAAAATTATTAACGAGTCTGCTGGAAACTGTATACACATAGTCCATGGCCATCAAAATTATTAACGAGTCTGCTGGAAACAGTATACACATAGTCCATGGCCATCAAAATTATTAACGAGTCTGCTGGAACCTGTATACGCAGTCCATGGCCATCAAAATTATTAATGAGTCTGCTGGAACCTGTATACCCATAGTCCATGGCCATCAAAATTATTAATGAGTCTGCTGGAACCTGTATACACATAGTCCATGGCCATCAAAATTATTAATGAGTCTGCTAGAACCTGTATACACATAGTCCATGGCCATCAAAATTATTAACGAGTCTGCTGGAACCTGTATACACATAGTCCATGGCCATCAAAATTATTAACGAGTCTGCTGAAAACTGTATACACAGTGCATGGGCATCAAAATTATTAACGAGTCTGCTGGAACCTGTATACACATAGTCCATGGGCATCAAAATTATTAACGAGTCTGCTGGAAACTGTATACACATAGTCCATGGCCATCAAATTTATTAATGAGCCTGCTGGAAACTGTATATACATAGTCCATGGCCATCAAAATTATTAACGAGTCTGCTGGAAACTGTATACACATAGTCCATGGGCATCAAAATTATTAACGAGTCTGCTGGAAACTGTATACACATAGTCCATGGGCATCAAAGTTATTAATGAGTCTGCTGGAACCTGTATACACATAGTCCATGGCCATCAAAATTATTAATGAGTCTGCTGGAACCTGTATACCCATAGTCCATGGGCATCAAAATTATTAATGAGTCTGCTGGAACCTGTATACACATAGTCCATGGCCATCAAAAATATTAATGAGTCTGCTGGAACCTGTATACACATAGTCCATGGCCATCAAAATTATTAATGAGTCTGCTGGAAACTTTATACACATAGTCCATGGCCATCAAAATTATTAAGGAGTCTGCTGGAACCTGTATACACATAGTCCATGGCCATCAAAATTATTAACGAGTCTGCTGGAACCTGTATACACATAGTCCATGGCCATCAAAATTATTAACGAGTCTGCTGGAACCTGTATACACATAGTCCATGGCCATCAAAATTATTAACGAGTCTGCTTGAAACTGTATACACATAGTCCATGGCCATCAAAATTATTAACGAGTCTGCTGGAACCTGTATACACATAGTCCATGGCCATCAAAATTATTATTGAGTCTGCTGGAACCTGTATACACATAGTCCATGGCCATCAAAATTATTAATGAGTCTGCTGGAACCTGTATACACATAGTCCATGGCCATCAAAATTATTAATGAGTCTGCTGGAACCTGTATACACATAGTCCATGGCCATCAAAATTATTAATGAGTCTGCTGGAACCTGTATACACATAGTCCATGGCCATCAAAATTATTAATGAGTCTGCTGGAACCTGTATACACATAGTCCATGGCCATCAACAGTAGGCGGCAGTGTTGTGTAGCTAAAAATCTAAATGTTAACAGCACACAGTGTCACCAATCAATTCTGATCATGGGCGTCCTGCAGGGATGGTCTTGAATATGGAACACCAGAATCTTGGAAGTTCCGGAATGTGGAGGTATTGGCATTGTACTGTCTTGACTGATAACGACCAAGATACCCAGGCATGTAGCCAAAACCTCTGACGGCTGTATGACCTCTCTCTGTCATGTGCTGGGTTCGGCGGGATAATGCTGTTTGCTATTTGCAGATTTTTAATTGCCCTCGGTGGCAAGGCAGACGTATTTTTTGCAGGGTACGAAAATTTCTGGAGGCTTGTGGACATTGTGAGCGTACAATTGAGTCTGCATACTTCTCTTGCAAGGACTGCACATGCGCCATGTTTATCAGGCATATGTAGTTAAGTTCTTGTTCAAGGACCTTATCCTGTGGTAGTGTTGCCAAGAGTTTTAATTTTGTTTCAGCATAACGAGCCGACTTACGAACCACATTTAGCAGTGGTTGGTCATTGCTTGGCACTCCTTGTCTACAATCATGTACCTTATGGTCAGCAGTGAGCACAACATGAGCTAGAGAGTCACGTATTGACTTGAACAGAACCTTGCAATTCTTCTCGGGGTGATTCACTGTATCGTGACCAGGACTGAGGGGGCCCCTAAAGCAGTGACAGGGGCAAGAATTATCAGATGCGGCCTGGTCTGGCAAAGCATGTCGTATGGGGATAGAGAAAACTTGGGTTATATAGTTTTTTTTTATGGGGGTAAAGACATATGTATGTAGCGAGTATATCATGCACTTATGTCTACTATCTATACTGTCCTATTGTATGTGCAGCCGTCAAGGAATTATCTGTAATGAGAGAATGTCTTGAATGATTAGTATACGGTATATGGCATATGAACACATGAGCATCCAACTGGACTCGAACCACCGACTGCATATACTGTGTAGGCGTCCTCGCTACCGATTGCGCTATCAAGCGCTTGTTGAGGGACACAGAAATTTCTGGGTATTTAAATATGAACATAATGTGTTGCCTCCTGTCAGTAGAAATGAAAATTATAGTTGCTTTTGGTGACGTCAGAGGTTTTGGGTAATGACATCTCTGGAACGGTTATGGGTGGCGGCATGTCCAAATGCGTTATAACAATGCATAAACAGACAACATATGACATGAATGTAAAACTCATTAATATTGTAAATGATACGAGTAATTAATGTATTATATAATAGTATGACGTTAATGAAAGAATAAAAACAAGTGCTATTTTTGTTGTTTGTTGCAATAAAACTAGCTAGTAAAATGATCACCCATTACTACATTGGAGTGCTCTCCTTTCTCACGTTACTTGTCAGCTTGGTTGCATGGAGGTTTTGTTAATTAGTTTGTGTGTCAACATTAAGGTGTAATAGACCGACTTGGTCAGTTGTACACTTGAGGAGCTATATCTTTTTGCAATGGCGAGCGGGCAACATGGTGAGAGCGAAAGTACCATTGATGACATACTTGACACCATATGTACAGATAATGTGACTGTTCGTTAAAAAAAAGTAAGTAGAAGTTGTGAGTACGGAGGAGACATCACAAAGAATGACGTTTAAACGAACAAACTGCTAGTACAAGTGAAAATCCTGGTCAGGGAAACAGTAAAGATGCTGAAGTATTATGTACATGCAGTAAAGGTAGTTACGGTAGATCTACTTTAATGACAATGTTACAACCATAGAGACATTGAATAACACACAGCTAGTCAGAGAGGTACTGTTCAGCAAGGAATCTACGATTAACTGGCTGATTGAGAATGGGATGTTCCGTGGTAATCGTGTATGTCCGATATGTGGGGACAAAATGAAAATGTAACCAGTGTCAGAAGAGATTACTGGTGATCTATATAGGTGGAGATGCCAGAAACAGAAACCTCGTGTGTACAATCAGAAACTTGCTATATAAGACATGGCAGTTGGTTTCATCATTCCAACTTAACTTTGGAAGAAATTATAGACATTTCATACTTTTGGAGACGGGGTCTGACACAAAGCCAGATTCAAATTGAAACAGGCTGCAGCAGTAACGCCCTAGTAGACTGGTGAAGGTTTTCTCGTGAAGTTTGTGAAGAAACTTTGTTGCGCAATTCAGAAAATGGAGCCAAAAAAGGAGGGGATAGTATAGTGGTGGAAATTGATGGATCGAAATTTTCCAAGAGGAAATATCACAGAGGACATATAGTGAAGGGCTCGTGGGTATTTGACGGACGAGAACAGTTAGATAAAACAAAAGTTTTTATGTTTGTTGTGCCTGACAGGACCAAGGAACTCTAATCCCGCCGATACAAAAACACAATTTATATATAAAAAAATAGACAATTTTTATATGTTTATAGAAGTGTGCTGGACCTTTGCAGGTGAGATTTACATGCAGGCCGAATTCTATAATCGCACCGCATTTAGTTTCGACTGTTCGACTTTAAAACACTGGAAGTCACTGCATTATTGACTTACTAACATCTCGATTTTACAAGTTTTTCATTATCGCCCAACACGGCTGACCCAAGCGGTGAGTTAGCACCGAGAATGAATAAATTACCGTAAGCGACCAGGTCGCTTACGAAGTGCTGCTAACAGCCACAGGCGGCAGCACATGCAGTTTGTATGTGTGACTACTATCATCCACTGCGCAAAGGTGTCATTTGACCGCGTTATTGAGACAATTTTTAAATTTTCCCACTATGACGTAATAGTGTATCAAAAAGTCATCACGTGACGGGTAGCTTTAGAGAAAGACCAGACCTTTCTTCATTTTGTTTTTAATTTACTTAATGTCTTGCATTTCGCATGAAACGTTTCTTATAGTAATATACTTTAATTTATTACTTATATTCATCTAACACTCAAGAAGTAGACCAGCTCTCTGACACAGAACATGGCGAACTCTGGATTTAAACAGCACAAAATAAAAAATCCGCTGACCACCAGACCTAATAGAAAACTTAGATTTGAATCGAGTAGTATCATAAAATAAAGTGTGGTTCACATTCAAATCATTTCATTTGTGCTGCATCTATACTACATTGACTTGTTACATTTGTCTCAAGTTAAGAACGAATTTGCACCTAACTTGTATTGATGAAATAAACCAAGGTGTTATCGATGAAATTTTTATTTTGACAGCATTTTATGCTTGATTTCATTTTTTAACAGGTTACAAGGGCTGTGCAAACATGTAGCTGGCTGATTGTTCCGGTTAGAGTATGCCGTAGTTACAGACTTGACTGAACCTTCTTGTACATCAATCTCAAGAATGTTCCTGTGCTCGGAAATAGCTGCAAACCTCTGACGGCAACAGACGTGATTTTGAAAAAAAATAAGGATTTTTCAGTCAAGTTTGTATTAAGCAGATCTATATGTAGTGATGCTTTAATGTCAGCGCATAACTGGTTTAAAAATAGCTGCAAACCTCTGAAGGCAACAGATATGACTTGAAAAAGGGACCAGAATTTAAGTCAGTTTGTAACAAACATGTCTATACGGAGTGATGCTTTAATGTCAATAAATAACAATTTCAATTTTTATCCTACTTGTTTTCTTTTTCTATATATTTTTCTATATAAAGATCGATTTTATTTTTTTTCAGTTACCAACTAATTAAATATGTAAATGGGAGTTTCAAATGATCATGGTCTGCCATGTAGACCTTGATTGTAATGTCTGTAAATCAGTAGTTTAACCAAAGCTGAAATATGCCATTTACAATAGTTTGTTGTAATTTGGCTTTGTTGAGTTTGCTCAACTCTTGGCCGAACCTTTTATTATACTTGCATGCATTTAAGAGTGAGGTAATCATGCTGAATCTGTGAGAAGTCTAGTACATGATTTCACACCAATGTCACCTTCTCAACAGACCTACAGCAGGTAGAAGCATGTTTTACGTACCGACTTAGCCAAGGCCTTCCGATCCGTTGCACAAGACTCCTGATTTATGCGGCTCTGTAAAGTGCGTAGTTTTCCTGTTCCAGACAAATTGGTATGTCAAAAATATGTGCTTGATATTTCCAAAATACTCCCTGTTGGGTCATCATTACAACTTCTTGATGCAATGAAGAAACTTACAAGATATTTAACCAATCAAACTATGTACCATGGAAAAATCATTATCAGTGAACTGGCTTGAGCAGCGAATAGGACGCATCACTCCAAGTATCATGCACCGAGTGTGCACACGAGCCTCGACTCCCATGACACATCCAAGTGCAGATACAACAAAACTGTTGGAAACCATCGTGGGTCATTCATCCACATTAAGATCACCAGCTGTAAAACAGGGGAAATCTATTGAACCACATGCTAAGACTGCCTACACAAACCTGTATAGAAATCCGATCGCAAGTTCCAAAACAGTGACTCTGGTCCAGTAGTGTGTAAAGATGAACCCTATCTTGCTGTGTCACCAGATCATCTTGTATCCTGTGACTGTCATAGCAAAGGATTGTGTGAGATTAAGTGTCCATACACCATACGTGCTGTTACTCCGACCGTTCAAATCTACTTATCTTTTTGTGTAAGTGAAGCCGAAGGTGTCATCAAACTGTCTGCAACACTTGACCACTACTTCCACATCACTGTGCAACTTGGTGTACTCGGCCTGTCATACTGTGAGTAGTTTGTATACACGAGTAATGGGCAACACCTAGATAGGGCCTTCTTTAATTCAACATTATGGAACAACATGCTGACACATTTACATTGCCTCTTGACTAGCTATGTGGGTCCTCATCTCTTTTCTCTAAATGACAAGTCTGCTGAAAGAACACCAATGTCCCCACAACCCAAGTATTATATAGCTGACATGGATGTAAATAAAGTAGTGTTACACTTTAAAATGTTAATTCACAAAGTTACAGAAGTATGAAGCTATGACAAATCTAAAATAGCACAACCGAGTTGGCGGGATGAAGAATGTTGCATAAAAAAAACAGTAAAGGTGACTGCTCTTACTAAGTATAGAAAAACAGGGGAACCAAATGATTTGACAGATTATAAAAGTGAAAAACAAACATTTAAAAGCTTGTGTAGTATAAAAAAGGAAAATCATAAAGATAACACATTCAAGAAAACATTACAAAGTAAAAATATCAATGATATTTGGAAATATGTACGAAATTATAAAAGACCTAAGAAAATATCCAACATAGAACCAAATCAGTGGTATTGCTATTTTGAAGATCTTCTTAACAATTGTAAAATGAGATTAATGATGATACAAGGGTTGTTGTTAAAAGATATATAGAAAGAAGTTATGATGGAAAATATGAGTTTGAGCGCCTAAATTCAAACATAACTGAAAAGGCAATAAAAGATGCCATTGATCAAATGCGAAAAGGAAAGTCACCTGGGCCAAATGGAATATCTATAGACATAATCAAAGACAGTCTGTTTTACTTCATACCTTCATTGGTTACATTATTGAATAGTATTTTTCAGTAAGGAATATTTCTAGATGATCGTGGGAGAGCCATAATATTACCGTTACACAAAAAAGGTACTGTCAATCAGCTGGAAAATTACAGGGGCATTTCCTTATTAAATGTTTTAGGTGAAATATACAACAGGTTAATTGAATATGTTGAAAGACAAAATATGTTATCAGAGGCACAAGCAGGATACAGAAAAGAATACAGCACAATACATCATGCTTTTTGTATTACAAGCTCTGGTCCATAAATACTAACGCAAACGAAAGGGGAGATTCTATTGTATATTTGTGGATTTTAGCAAAGCTTTTGACTCTGTACAACACGATATATTATGGTATACACTACAAAACATAAATGGTAAAATACTTAAAATTATCAGATCAATGTACTCCAAAATGCAATCTTGTATCATTACAGACAAAGGGACTACAAGTTATTTCATATGTTCAATTGGTACAAGACAGGGCTGTATGATGAGTCCTTTACTTTTTTTCTCTATTTATTGATGAATATTTTAATAATTTAAATACTTCTGATTGTAAAGGAATTTTTATTGATGAAGATCTATCTAATATTATGACCTTGATGTTTGCCGATGACATTGTTAACCTTGGCGATACAGTTGGCAGACTACAAAACCTTGGCGATACAGTTGGCAGACTACAAAAAGCAAATTTATCATCTGCAAGATTTTTGTAAAAAATTTGGAATGAAAATTAATATGGACAAAACAAAAATTATGGTTTTCAGAAGAGGAGGTAAATAACGGGAAATTGAAAAATGGTACTTGTTCAACAGAAAATTAGATGTAGTCTCTCATTATAAATATCTCGGAATTATTTTTACATCCAAATTTACATGAACAAGAGCACATCAACAGCTTACAATGCAGGCTAACAAAGCTGTGAGTGTTATCAAGAACTTTAATAAGAAGTATGGAAATTTAACAGTTTTACAACTTTTTAAATGATTTGATGGCATTGTTGCCCTAATCCTGATGTATGGGTGTGAGATTTGGGGACATTCTAAAATGAAACAGTTGAAAGAGTTCACCATAAATGTTGTATATGTTATATATAGGTGAACATTCTCCAAACGCATCCGTTTTAGGCGACTGTGGAAGACTGCCACTTTTTGTTACATATTCAGTTCGTTGTGTTAAATATTGGTTGAAATTTGTTTCTTATGGATGATAATAGATATCCAAAGCACCTGTATCAGTTTTTATTGAAGTCAGATAACAATGGAAAAATTATTGGGTCACTCACATCAGGACTTTACTATTTCAAGCCGGTTTTGGATATGTGTGGCTAGTACAATCTATATGAGACATAACCATTTTTATTACTCAATTTAAACAAAGAATAAAAGACATGCATGGCAATCCAAAATTGGCAAAATGACGTTCACTCTTGTAATAAATTATACTTCCATGGAATCTTTAAGTCATTGTTAACTGTTGAAAAATATTTATGTGTACAAAATAAAAAACATTTTAAGTCACTCGCTCAATTAAGATGTTGCAACCACAGACTAGCTATAGAATCTGGGAGACACAAAGGATTAGACAGAGAGGAAAGAATATGTATATACTGTTATCGACATGGTTTCAATATTTCGGAAGACTAGTCATTCTTGTTAGAATGTCCTTTATATAATGACTTACGTCTGTCATATTTAAGAAGAGATCTGTGACAACCACATGGATATAACTTCAAAAGAATACTCAATTTGGAAAATCCATCAGAAATTTCATATTTAGCAGCTTATGTTTATAAAGGTTTTGTTAAGAGACATAAAATGTTGGAAAATTAATATTTATAGCACCACTTTATGGCATGTTACATTAGTTTTGCATTCATGTTTTATGTTCATCTAGAACTGAACAAATATGTATTGTTAATTTATTTCTTCTTTCTTATTTGTACTTCAAATGCATAAACATGGTTATGATTCAGTTTGTAGTGTAAAATGAAATATTGGTGTTTGTAATTGGAACTTTGGCCCTGAGGCCTTTATTCCTGAATAAACTATTTCTTTCTATCTATCACAACCGAAGTAGAGTCCTCAGCCACATGAAGTAGTTCATGGCACCCAGGACAGCAAGACCAATAAGGGACCTTCAAAGACATTTTCAACTTATATTCATATGTTGTGTATCTAAGGAACTGTGTTGATGATACTGTAACAGAAGAATATCAAAGTACGGAATGTGTTCAATGTCACTTGTGGTACTGGTCTTTGGGCATCAGTACAGCCAATGGAGGATGTGGATTGATTTTGTGCTGCACGCCAGTACTGCAGATTTTTCATCCCGTGTGTTGTTATATTCAGGATATATGTGGGGCTAATGTAAATCGTAAAACTTGTTTTATAATTCACACAGCCACATTATTCTAAATTACACAATTCTTTATGGGTCCAGGAAAAAACCATAGTGCATTAATTAAATCATAAAATGTATGTGGCAGCACAAGTACTCAATTTGACTTATCAGGGCTTAACATTAAATTTAATGGAACACTTTCGATGCAGCATGTATAAATAAGATCTCAGTAGTCCCACAAAATATGTAACCCATGCATATTTGTGGGTCAATTAAATGAAATCCACATTGAACAGAGAGATAATATTTACATTTCTTCTCTTTCTGGTTTCCTGTTGTTATGTCGAAGCTAGGTTAACTTCAGTGTAGTTTTCGTTTGTTTGACTGTGAGGCCGGTGCTCATTTTCGCAGCTATGATATGACAACAAGTCCAGATGGAAGGGAACTGGACAGCGTACTGGTCACCCAGATTGACCTCTATGATGAAGACTCCTATCTCCGGAACGTGCGTTATATTATTGTTGGCAAGAAGGAAAGTTCTGCCACATACCCTAAAGACATGCGAACTTCTTACAGTACACCAGATTACTTTTATGCCGTGTGAAAGTAATAAATATTTGTCCATGCCAAAAGGCAACGATTTTCATTATGCAGAACGTCTACTGGGAATCATAACCCTCCCCCCCCCCCCAAAAAAAAAACAAAAAAAAAAAAAAAACAGCCAAGTTAAGTACACCCCTATCCCAAACATACACACAGCCAAGTTACGTATTAATAAATAAAAAAACTAATTATGTCTCCCCACTCCCCTATCCAGGAGGAGAGGTTTCAGTGCCGTCGTCATCTGTAGGAAATCTTGTGAACGCGATAACTTTTGAAGGGCTGCATATTTTTCTCAAAAATTTAAAACACTGAGGGTTCCTACCAAAATTTCGGATGAGTTCGAAACCAGATAACCTTGTCCTTCATCTTCAAGGTTATATTTGTGAAGCCCATAACTTTCGAAGTATATCATATTTTGTCCTCAGATTTTGGACACCAAATGTCCCCACAACGTTCTCAAAGTAGTTTGAAAACCGGTGACCTTGACCTTCAATATCACGGTCAAATCTACCGAAAAGTAAAATTTTGTTGTTATTTTGTGAACACGATAACTTTTGAAGGGCTGCATATTTTCCGCAAAAAATTCAAACATTAATGGCTCCTACTTAAATCTTGGACAAGTTCGAGGTGACCTTGACCTTCATCTTCAAGGTCAAATCTGCCGAAATGTAATTTTTTTGTGAAGCCAATAATTTTTTTAAGTAATTTTAATTTTGTCCTCAAATTTAGTATACCAATGGTCCCTACAACGTTCTCGAAGAAGTTGGAAAACCGGTGACCTTGACCTTGATCTTCAAGGTCAAATCTGCCGAAATTAAAAAAAAATTGTTTGGGTTATTTTTTTTTTTTCACACGATAACTTTTGAAGGGCTGCTTATTTTCGGCAAAATTTGACACTAATAATTCCTACTTAAATCTCGGACATGTTCAAAACCAGGTGACCTTGACCTTTATCTTTAAGGTTAAATCTGCCGAAATGTTAACTTTTTGTAATGCCCATAACTTCACATTTGTTGTCAAATTTGGTATACCGATTGTTCCAACAAAGTTCTCGAAGGAGTTCGAAAGCTGGTGACCTTGACCAATATTTTCAAGGTCAAATCAGCCAAATTATAGTTATTGTCTTGTGAACGCGAAAACTTTTGAAGGGTTGTTTAATTTCCTCCCAAATTAGAAACACTTATTGTTTCTACCGAAATCTTGGATGAATTTGAAACCTTGTGATCTCCCACTGTTAGAAATGTCACCGTGTGTTCATTGATATAACCCATATGCAAACGGTGAGGGGGTGGGGGGGGGGGGGGGGTGGAGGAGGAGGGTGAGGAGAAATCTGTTCTTGCAAGTGCAAAAAAAAAAAATTCTAGTTAGCTTCTTCATTTAGTTATCTTTTTTTTATGAGCGCTGTATCTGAAAAAAAATGTCAACAACAAATACCATATCGCGCTGCACGCCGTCGAGACATGTCACTTGGTTGATTTGTTATTTAATTCAAACAGTACCGTCAGTTGTTTAAAATTCTTTTCAGCTTGCATTTAAACAAAATGTTTTCTATTGTGACCATAAAGCCAAAACACTTTCATTTTCTTAAGAACACCCCGTTGCATGTGCTCTATAATTAATAATTATAAATGAATTTTCAATTAATATTTATATATATATGTGTGTGTATGTGTGTGTATATATTTATATAGCTCAAGTACCGCCTGTCTATAAAGACTTTACCCTTATAAACTTAATCAAAAGGGTTCACATGAACCTCTAATGAGACTCCTTGTAACTATGACCACCCATGGTCTTGTTACACAGGTAATGTATATATAGAATTTTTCATATTTTTTTCAAATTCAGGAGGCCTGATATATTGGGATGTTAAAGTAAAATGACTGCTGCATGAACTATTGGGGAATTTGAAAAGAATGATTCATTTTACCTTTATAAGTTTCAAGGATTTGATAAGCCTGATCTGTTATTTCTTGGTTCGCTAGAGTTCCTCCAAGACACCTATAGACAGCTTGGCCCGTTTTTCTCACTTTCTGTTTCAGGGAGTCCTGATTTCTTATGACCTGGTCATATTTTCTCCTCATGGCTTCTTCATCCAGGCTATACGGACGATCAGTTTGAATGTACAGGTGGCTTGTTGTTGGAATAGCAAGAGTTTCCTCTATTTGTGGCCTCTGTGACTTTGCACTTGCAAGTTGTTTGAAGTCAAATTTCTACTGTAATGCAATAAACCAGCGGTCATAAACATAATTGTGCCTCTTAAAATCTTACTTAAGCAACAGACAAACATTGGGACAGGTATACTCTTTATCTCTCGGTCATATTAAATTGTTCTTGACTGGGAAAAAATACACATATCTGAGTTAGATTCAGGGCTGTAAGGTTCCATGGTACTTCAAACGCACTGAAATGTACAACTGTATGCATGGTTTCTACGTTTCAGTGTCACAGCTGGTCTTGTTTACCTGAACATGGCTTGTATGTTTCAGTGTCACATGTGGCTTATACATTGCAGTGTCACAGCTGGCCATCACACGGTTTACCTGAACGTGCTTTGTGGACTTTCATGTACATTTCCACTCTCCCTCAAAGCTCTCGAAAAAAATATTTGAATTAAAGATTTAGTATCCATTACACGAAATAAAATAATTGAATTTATTTGCTCCATCACAGCTAATCGGTAGGCAGTAGTAACTTTAGGAAAGGTATATACGATAAATGGCCAATTAAATGATAGGAAGATGCACCCTTAAGTGTAATCCATGATTTGTAGAAAGCATTTGACACTATAAACCATGCATGAAACACTACTTGAAATCTTTATATGGTATTAATTATACTGAAGCTGTTGGAAAAAGAAAGCTTTATTAAGAAGTCTGATTGTGTCGAATACCTTGGACAGTCCGCAAAGTGGATGACAAATTAGTATATATTAATCTTCAAGGACACAGGGGTATACATGTATATACCTGAACCTTTTTTTAAGCTATGAAAAACATGAACATCACATAAAACCACTATTTAATAATGAAAAATAATAATAATTGAGAAGAAGATATCAATATGAATAATTAAACTAAGAAAGATTCAAATTATATAATCTTAATAACAAATATATTCTATGAGGTTCTATGTTTCGTACCCCTCCAGTCCAGTTTATATCCCTCACAAGAATCAAAGAAACGGACTTGTATCATGCCTAAGGGGGAGATCTATTTGATTAGCAGTATTTAAAACATACCTTATCGTATATAAATTATAATCGTATAATTTATTTAATTTTCTATCGACATGCATTATTAACTATCAGATTAATAGGTTAAGAGCTATTCAAAAAATGTAACATTCTTCCATTTGTATTTCCATGATATCTGGGAAATGTGTGAAACTAATGTATATTTAATTCAGACACTGTCACCACTAGGGCTGCCACGTTTACTCTGTCGGCTTTACATTAATGAGATGGTAGCATTTGCAGAATTAGGTCAGTCAGCCTGTTTTGACCTGGACTCTCTCGTTGTCATGTACAATGATGGGTGTTACGACCCATAATGTAATAACTGGCCCATAATGTAATAACGGCCCATATTGTAATAAAAACGACCCATAATGTAATAATAGCCCATAATGTAATAAAAAAGGGCCCATATTGTAATAACTATACCCTGCCCATATTGTAATAAAATCGCAAGTGGGTAAAACGGCCCATATTGTTATAAAATTGAAGGTGGATAAAACGGACAATAATATTATAAATATCAAAGTTCATGCAAATTAACTTAGACAATTCAAATATTGACTTCTCGTGACACGAATGTGTAAGTCATACAAGTATGAAAAACCACTGGATTACATAATGACTATTTGCTTAAAACGGTGACCAAGCTAATATGAACGAAATATGGCCATGATTCATGATTATCCTTTTGTTGAACCAGTTTTTAAATAGGATGATAAAGTATTTAAACAAGATAATATATATATGTATATATATATATATATATATATATATATATATATACATATATATATATATATATGTATATCGCCAAAATGTAAATATTTTGTCAATTTTAACAGATAAATTATACAAAACTCTCATTATCGATACATTTTAATGTATTTTAATTCTTTTTAAAATATAAATGAAAGTTTAAATTTCAGTGCGTTTTGCTCAATGTATCATAGAGAATATTTTATATGATCTCTCTAAACCTCCCGAGATTTGGAAATTATAAATGGAGGTACTGCTGCAATTTTTTGGTGCCTATATATGTATTGGTTAAGATGTCTTAGGTTAACATGTATAACACGTCGCATAGATTAAGAGCTTTCAACGCACGTATTTGAAGTTAAAACCTGGATGCGTCATTCGTGCGATTCAAGAGTTTACAATTTAATTTTTAAAAATAATTAGCCCAAACAACAAAACAACAATCTGAAAATGCCGGTTTCTGTGTTCTAGAGGTAGAGCATAGGGCGCAGAGCGGGGAGATTCAGGGGCGTAACCAGGTTTGAGGGAGGGCAGGGGGCCATGATTAGTGACGGATCTAGAAATTCGAAAGTTGTAGGGGGGGGGGGGGGGGCGCTAATATGCATACATGGGTACTATGAAAACTGTTATATATACGTGTATATGTATGTATATATATTATTATTATTAATGAAATAATGATAATTATTATTATATTATTATTATTATTATACGTTATATTTTAGTGTATGAAAATATGATCTTTTTATTCAATTGTGAACCATGGTTTCATTAAGGTTAGTAACAGGTTCATGGAGAGGGTATGCTAGGGAGCAGGATATTATGTAAATGACACTAAGCGTGTGCCCTGTCATTCTTGAGCTTAAACATATGTTATTACAATATAAATATGTTATTACAATATGGGTCGTTTTTCCCCACTTCCCGTTGTATTACAATATGGGTAGGGTATGATTATTACAATATGGGTCGTTTTTATTACAATATGGGCCGTTATTACAATATGGGCCGTTTTTTATTACATTATGGGCCGTTATTACAGTATGGGCCAGTTTTATTACAATATGGGCAGGGTATGATTATTACATTATGGGTCGTTATTATTACAATATGGGCCGTTATTACATTATGGGCCGGTTATTACATTATGGGTTGTAACAATGGGCACAGTCATGCTCTTGACCGCTGTGCACCGTCTGTTACTAGAATGGTGAGAGATAGACCTTCGGCCCCGTGGTTGTCTGATGACATCAGAGTTGCCCGCCGTAAACGGAGGCAAACGGGAAGGCGCTAGCGAAGTTCAGGTCTATCTGTCCATCGTGAAATCTTCGTCAGAGAAAGGGCTGTAGTGAAAGCAGCCATTTATGAGGCCTTATCTACATCGATAAGATTGACTCCAGTTCGTCATCAAAACAGCTGTTTTCTGCGTCTGGTGAGCTTAGGGCAAGTCCTGGATAATATCTCTGCCAACTGATATACCTCGCTGTGACCTTCCGAAACGTTTCTGTGACTTTTTTTTTTTTTGCCAAGATTGAACGTATCCGTCAGGAACTTGGCTCTTGTGTATGTTAACCTCCTAACTTTGATGTTTATGACGGTCCCACTTTGTCCTGGTTTACACCAGCGACTGATAAGGAGATACATGAACTCATAATATCATCACCAACAAAAAGCTGTATACTTAATCTCTTCCCAACTCCCCTTCTTGAGCAATGCATAGATTACCTTAATCCATTGATTACATTCATTATTAATGTCTCTCTATCAACAGGTATAGTCCCTTCGCAGTTTAAAGTGGCTTTCGTGACCAACCTTTTGAAGAAGCCGGGTTTAGATCCAAATGACCTTAAACATTTTAGGCAAGTTTCAAACCTACCCTTCGTTTCTAAAATCCTTGAGAAGATTGTTTTAAAGATGTGACAATGTCATCTTTATGAAAATAGCTTAATGGAAATCAATCAGTCCGCGTGTAGAAGGCACCATAGCACAGAGACCGCCGTACTGAGTGTCATGGATGGTCTGCTGATGGCGGCAGACGAGAGACGCGTTTCTCTCC
This sequence comes from Sipunculus nudus, assembly GCA_026874595.1. NCBI lineage: Eukaryota > Metazoa > Annelida > Sipuncula > Golfingiida > Sipunculidae > Sipunculus > Sipunculus nudus. Next base: position 21,635,061 of record CM049319.1, read on the forward strand.
TAGCATTGATGGACCTCAGTGCAGCGTTTGACACGCTTGATCATTCCATTTTGCTTAAAAGACTGGAACTTACCTTTGGTATACACGGCACCGCGCTTTCATGGTTTACTTCATACCTCGCTAATCGTATCCAAGCTGTTATGATCGACGATAGAAAATCAGACACATATACTTTGTTGTACGGGCTTCCCCAGGGATCCGTGTTAGGACCTATATTGTTCACTTTATATTCACAACCCCTATCTCGCATAATATTTGCACATGATTGTTCTTTTCATAAGTATGCTGATGACACTGAACTGTCAAAAAGTAGTAAACCAGGTGAGTTCAGCTCTGTCCAGTTCAGCATACAAGCTTGTATTGAGGATATACTATCATGGATGACCAGCAACAAACTTAAATTGAATACTGACAAGACTGAAATTATGCCTGTCGGATCTAAACCCCTTCTAAGGATGACTGACAGTGAGTCTATTTGCATTGGGGGCTGCACTGTTCCTTTTCAAAATTCAGTGAAGTATCTAGGTGTTAAGATTGATCGTAATCTTTTGATGCATGATTATTTTAGTAGTTTTTGTCGTGCGGCCTTTCTCGAGCTCCGCCGTATAGCTTCAATCCGGCGTTTCCACTCTATTAATGCGTGCTGTCGGCTCATTGGGGCCACAGTAATATCTCGCCTGGATTACTGTAATTCAGTTCTTGCTGGGTTACCTGCAAGTCTCGCGGCTACAGATTGTCCAGAATAATGCGGCGCGTCTCATTCTTAAGAAGCGTATATGACCGACCACGTCACCCCGCTGCTCAAAAAGCTCCATTGGCTTCCCGTCAAGTACCGCATACAATACAAAATTGCTGTTTTTGTTTACCGCCGTTTTGATGACTCACTTCCATCATATTTGACTGAAAAAAATAATAACCTATCGGCCTTTGCGTACGCTGCGCTCGGCTAGCGGAAATCTTCTGTGTTTCCATGTATCCGCAAAAATCGTATCCACAAAAGACGTACATACGTTCCATAGTTCGCAGTTCGCAGTTCGCAGAAACTGTTTCCATAAGTGCGCACGTTCTTCTTGCTGATACCCTTTCACGTGCCTCTTTTGAAACTGCAAGGACGACAGGCAGGAAGAAGGTCAATATGTCATCACACCTGGCGCCGGGGCACTGTTGGGAAATGTAGGCATTTTTGCCATCCGCAAAACGGATGAATCGCTCACCGATCCGTTTCGATGCTGTCCGTTTTTGCGGATACGCATGCGGAGCACGTTAAAACGTACATATGGAAACAGGTCATCTTAAAAGAGGGATCTGAGTACCAAAGTGTAATATGAAAATCGGTGAACGTTCCTTCGGTTTCATTGCCCTAGAAGTTTGGAATTCACTTCCAATTACACTTAGAAAATCTCCAACTTTTGTACCATTTAAAACTTATTTAAAAACGTATCTCTTTCGGCAAGCTTTCTGGTAATTAATATATGCATCATTTTTTTTTCTGGGTCAGGCACAGGGAGTAGATTTCCATAAAATTGTATGTGGGTATGTGTGTGTATGTGTGTGAATTGCGCTTTGAGTCCGGCCATCGGAGAATTGGCGCTATATAAATACTATATATTATTAAGTGTTCTTTTGTCCATAAGGTGTAGGATGTACATCGATCAGCACGCCGCCGGTATTGAATTTGACATCGCCCTTGTGAATATTTTCTCATTAAAAACCGCCGTTGTTAAAAAAATGGCTGGCCAAAAAATGAATGAACGAGTAATTTTGCCGTTATGCCGCCAAATGTGCAATGACCCTTGATTGAAATGACCATCAAAAATTCACATAATCGTTCGTTCTACCTCCTACCAGCGCACGAGTGCTGGTTCAGGTGACAGAACAAATACAAGTACATATATGTACCCGAATAGGTAACCACGGTTACAGTATGATGGCTATTCATGTGATTGGTTCATTTCTACTCATTTGCATAGCCCCAGACGGCACTTCTTCCGAAAATTGCCGGCCATAACTACCGTGCATACAAGCGGGCCGTTAATGAGGCCTTACGGATAATGCAGTTTTCGGTGCGTGCATGGTGGCAATTTCGAACGATCTCAAATCAGTTCTTAAAAGGGTAATGGCTGTGGACATTCTGGACGGAGGGAACGTTCATAGCCAGGAAAGAGCTACTTATTTATAGGAATATTTATTGAAGGCTGTATATAACAAAGTAAGAATATAATACAGACTAACTGTATGTTTTTATATATATCCTGTGGAGAAATTACAGAATTTGAATGCTTGGATTTAAGTCGCGTGTCCTCTTGTACGGATGCGGTGCGGAAATACGTGTGCGAATATTTTGTGTGTGTGTGTGTGCGCGAGTCCATTAGATACGTTTGTCAGTGCGTTTTTAGGTCTTTCATTCTCTTTCTTTCCCCAATACAAAATGGCACGTTTCCGCATGCGTTTCCGTATCCGCGGCTAGAAGGTCTTTTGGCAAGAAAAAAAGAAAAAAAGTATCTGTATCCGCTCCGCATCCATTTCCGTAACGCGTAAGTGGACACGCAGCTTTAGCCGCCCTTTTCCGGCGTGTTGTTTTATTTCTTATTTTCTGGAATAATTCTGAACTTTAAAACTGACTTTGTTATTTTTGACGCTGTGTGTTTACGGCTGTGTACATGCGGGTAGTGGATGATATGATCTTCAGTACATATTTTAATTAAATATGAAAATACCAGTCTTAAGTTCCAATTTGTTTTTGAACAGTTTATTCATATGAATTTAATAACCTGCCTGGATAAAACATTAGTATCACATCAGAATGTCTCCATAAATGATGGAGCCCACAACATATCTATATACCATAATTATTTTAATACAATCTGAATAAAGACTTTAGGCTGACGAGCATATCCAAATGTATCAACACTTGAGCAATTTGTGTTTGGACTATCGAGAGGAAAGCGCATTCTGAAACGTGGCACCATCTGTCGCTGATATCGGGAACTACTTTGTGGACAACGTTTATTAAGGATGAGGATGATTCAGGGTGAATTTTTATCAACCACCATAGGTGGCGCAACTTTCCCTTTATGTGTAAGTCCCCGTGTGCGGGTAGTCAATTTCATCAAAACCAATTCAACATCACTTGGCAGCGGAGTTTTTCCCAGTGCCAATGAGACAGGTCTCGTAGATATGTCGGGTTTATTAACTCCTTGAGCAAGAGGAGATAGATCTTGAAGAGGAGCAGCTAAAGGTCACTGCCTTGCTGCTGAAACAGAGGATGTAGAGAAGATGGAGGTGGCAAAGATTCTGGTTCCATTCAATTATATATATATATATATATATATATATATATATATATATATATAAACGGATTCAGCAAAGGACATACCACAAATCTAGTTCATGAAAGGACAGGGAAATAGATCCAGGGAAATTTTATGAATATTTTCGGATGTCCCTAGGCAACTTCCAGGATATGTTTGGCTTTGTTGAACTACTTATCCAAAATACCAAAAGAAATCAATAAGCATGCAGAGATGCTCTTGGTAAAATAAACTAAAAGTCATCTACAAGTCATCTTATACGACAAGCATGGCAGAGTCCTCAGTCGCATACGCCTATAACGGCTGCAGTGTGAATGGAGTGAATAAAATGAAAACAGGATTAAAGCAGAATGGATGCATAAAACAAGTGGCCCATGGGCCATGACGCTCAGCTAATTTTGATTTGGTGCTCATTTTTTTAATGTTATATATTATCTGTGAGAATAGCCTATGGCTAAAATTACTGTGTTGAAAAATGGACAGAAAATAAAAATTCCAGGATAGGAGCATAGGAGACATGCCCAGGACCCCCTCGATTTCACAATAGAAGGTTCCAAGGAAAATGGATACAATTTGTACCCTGTCTTTCTGGGTGCTGAAAATCATGTTTCTGGTCCATAGCTAGCAGAATATAGATCTTCATGATCCATTTTCAGGTTTCCAAGGGGAATTGCCATGAATTTCCCTGAATGCCATGTTAGAAGAGTCTAGGGCTAATGGATAAATTTTTTGCCATGACTGCTCGAAATCATACTTTTGGCCAGTAGTGTGCAGAATATAGGTGACCATGACCCAGTTTCAGGTTTCCAATGAGATTTGCCTAGAACCTCCAAGGATATTGCATAAGAAATTTGGCCTAATGGACGCGATTTCTGCCTTGTCTTTCTGGGAGCTAAAAACCATTTTTCAGCCAATAGGTCACACAATATAGGTCACAATGACCTAATTTCAGGTTTTTAAGGATACTTGACCAGGAACTTCCTGTATTTTATGTTAAAAAGATTCTAGGCCTTACAGATACGATTTGTCGCCATCTGACATTCAGGGTGTTCATACGACATCTTTTTCCTATAGGTCGCAGAATATAGGGCACAGTGACCTAATTTCAGGTTTCCAAGGAAATTTGCCTAGGACCTCCTTAAATGTTAAGTTGGTGGATTCTAGGCCGAATGGATACAATATGTGCCCCATCTGACTGTCTTGGTGCTCAAAAATCATGTTTTGGCCATAGGTCACAAAATATAAGTCACCATGACCTATTTTCGGATTTCGAAGGAGATTTGTCCAGGACCTGCCTAAATGTGACGTTGGAGGATTCTAGGCCTGATCGATACAATTGGTGCCCCGTCTGACTGTCTGGATGCTCAAAATCATGTTTTTGGCCGGTAGGTCATAAAATATAGGTCAACATGACCTCATTTCACTTTTCCAAGGAGATTTGCCTAGAAAATCCGAAGATATTGTGTGAGAAGTTTCTAGGCCTCACAGATTCGATTTGTGCCCCGTCGGATTGTCTGGGTGCTCAAAATCATGTTTTCGGCCCGTAGGTCACAAAATATAGGTCAGCATGACCTAATTTTAAATTTCCAAGGAGCTTTACAAAGGATTTCTCGGGATGTGCAGTTAGAAGTTTCTAGGTCTAACGGTTACGATGTGTGCCCTGTTAACGGACGGACGGACGCTGGACAACGGGTGATCGCTATAGCTCAGATGACTTACAGTCAGCTGAGCTAAAAACAGGATGAAAGAAAAAGTGTATGATAAACAGTATTTTTATTTTTTGTTGGGGGGGGGGGGGGTGTTAAAAAGTTATGCGCACTATCAGCATCAGTCACGTACCGTACGGGTGTTTATTCCAGCTTCTGACGTGTCTGCTAAGACGCTCTCTTCCGGTCCCTCCCTCTTGGTGTCGCTACTGTATCCCCTCTATCACTTCACCTGCCCCTGAGTGTCCCTTTACCAACACCCCTCCTCGCTTCACTTGGTTTCTGTACAGTTTGTCCCTCCCATCACATCCCCTTCCCCTACTTCTCTCTCTGCCGGTCCCTCCCTCTGCCACCAGGTGGCGCTGTTGCCTGCTCTCTGCCACCAGGTAGCGCTGTTGCCTGCTCCTGATGGTCCCTCGAGTCTACCAGCACCCCTCCTCGCTTCGCTTGGTATCTGTGCTACAGGTTCCCTCACATCATATACATTTCTTGAACAATACGCCCGACCAAACATACACAGATGGCCATTCGTACAGGATATAGCCTCATCCACGTACATATCTCATTTGTAGTGTCCAAGCTTGTTGCGCCGAAAGTCGAAAATTAATAATTATAGTGGAATGCCCCGGGAACCAGTCATTTCAAAATCATGCAAAAGTTTACTTTTTGATATCAAATTAAAGCTTAGATTTTACATGACAACATTAATCCAAGTGGACTAAGATCAGCCCAATAGGGGGCGCTTGTGGTCTTGATGAATTTGACCCTCCCTGGTTCAAATCGTTTGAATTATTAACACGGTTTGAATATGTTTGGTCATACATGCATGCTTTCTAATAATAGGCCGGGTGGACAGGGGTTAGCCCACGGCCACTAGGGGGCGCTTGGACATTTAGTAGAGCAGAAAAATATAAAGAAAATGACCTATTCGTTCAAATATTGGTATAAGTATCAAAAGTTGTACGTGTTATATCTTAAATCTTCCTATTCAATATAGACAGAAATATTACCCGCCAGATTTGCGGCCGTTTTTCTTTTAATGATTTTAGAACGGCGCCTTTAATTTTTTAGTAATTATTAAGAATTTTAAAAAATCGATGATGTTGGTAACATGTATCGTGTTACATGCTTTCAAGTGTGCTTAAGCTCATTTTATACCGTTTCATGCATTCTTTTCTATAAAGAGAAATATTTTTTATAAAGGAAAATAAATAAAATAATTGCTACATTACTAAGGCCATTTTCATATGAGAACTCGGAAAGATATATATCGCGGTGAGACTATTAAATAATAAATCATGGAGTCAAACTATTATTAGACTATAAATTCAAATTGGGTCAATTTAACGGAAATACTTGTTCCTCCCATTATATTATAATGACCTTGTTAAAATGGACATATATTTATTCCCTGAGCAAATTGAAAATGCATGAGCGTTTAAATGCATGAGCATATATGTACATGAGCATAAGCATATACTTGAAAACATGTAAAACGAAATAGGTCACAAAAATCTTTGTTATAATAATAAACATTTCTTTCAATATTTAAAAAAAATAATTTAAAATAATTAAAAGCATAAAGTGAACATCTTTATAAATTTTCACAGTTTTGGAATTTTAGATTGGTAGCAGAATAATTTTGAATTGTGAGGTTTAAAGAAATATTCACCACGAGATTGGATGCTTGTACCATCATTCGGAAGATAAGGCCATTTATTATTATATTTTCCCACACTGTCCAAGGTGCCAGCGCCCCCTACTTGCCGTGGGCATACCACTAAATGGCTCTGCGTGTTGGTAAAGACAGTCTATACGTGTGTATGTTTACCATAACAAGGCCACGTGACCAGAGGTCCCAATACGAACCTAAACACGTGATGTTGAAGCGGGAACATGTATTACATTTTTTGGCCAAGTCAGTCGAGGCATCTCCAGATTGACACGAGTTATAGCTCCGCGATGCACATGGCTCCACGCGCTGTGTTTATGTATACATCTGTGATCGCGCCCGACACACTCTTTTTTACACTCGTTTACAGGTGTAATCAAACAGTTTGAAGGCAATATTTTGGCAGGAACAGATTTATTTTAAAGGGAAGAAGCATTTTTTTTCGTTTTAATTCAACATGCTTTATAGGTAATTCGGCCCCTTTATTCTTTTTATTTTAGTCATCAGAGAAAGTGCCAGTTCATCAAGACCGCAAGCGCCCCCCCCCCCCTATTGGGCTGATCGCTGTCCACTCGGACTAAAGTTGTCAAGTAGAATCTAAGCTTTAATATGATACCAAGAAATAAACTTTTGCATCAGTCTGAAATGAAAATATTTATTTTATCATTTACGGCACCCCCACTTTTAAGATTTATACCATAAACATCTAGAAATCTGCATTCTATGGAGTGCAAGAACCTCCGCCATGTGTGTGTGGGACGCTAAAAAAAACGTGTTTGCATCCACTTATTGTCCCATATTCCCTGGTGCATACGCGACTGTACATTTGTGAATATTCGTTGACTGATGACGTACCTGAATCCGGATCATTCGCCGGATCCACATCAGAATGTAACCAATTCGTCATTTGCCTATTCCCGAAATGCCCTGAATATTTCATAAGGTTTCGTTCATGATTGTGTAAGTTTTGTTGTGAACACAGGGGCGCAATTGCCATTTCGGGACTGTGTAGGTTACTGTATGGTGAAATCGCCAAAATCAAACCCATACGAAACACTGAAAAGTAAAATTCGCGAAAGGTAACTTCACCAACATGAATGTTATACCCCTCACGTGCTGAAGATAGTTCCTCAAGTAAACTGAAGGATCTTGGTCAGATCTAGCGAGTACTCAGCATGCATACCAATCACCCTGTCAGTTCCAGTTTTCGACACATTTTTCCCAAGTTAAAGGACATGTCATATGAGCAAATTTTATTTCTGATTTTCATATCTGATTTTACGCTCTATGGAACCAGGCAAGGTGGCATTTCAATTGTTTTTCGTTTTTATTTTTTATTGTTTACAGAAATATGTTTGAAGTGTAAACCGTAACTATATTTTCATATAAAAATAAATTGACCGTTTTTGAAGTTATTTATTTTTTATTTATTTATTCATTCATTATTTTATTATCATTATTATATTTATATTTTCCAATTGCTTTTTATTTATTATAATTATTAATATTTTTATTATTATATTTCTTTTACCAATTGCTATTAAATTTATTATTATTATTATATTATTTATATTACCATTGCTATTTTTATTCATGTTTTTTTCTGTTTCTTTCATTATTATTATTATTATTATTATTATTATTATTATTATTTATATATATTCAATATTATTATTACATGTACTATAATTTATAATATTATCATATATAGCCCTTTGCTTGCTTTATTAAAATAATACAAGTCTGTGTTTTGATAACAGAGTACAGACTACAGGCCCTATCAGTGCAATGACCTCTGTTCTTGTTTTTACGGATACAGATAATGTCAATTCCAAGCTGTCCTTGAGCGCTGGTTGCTGGTGTGTGCGGTACTTGTACATTTCAATAATGCAACTTGTCAATTTCGGGCGATGCATATGTGTAATTCTCCAAATAGGGGTCAATTTGGGGTTCCCGAACAGAGAGAAAAAAGTTGTTTCGAAATTCCTTTTTTCTCTTTTCTTTTTCAAGCAGGATATATGAAAGGTAAAAAACTACCATCAGCAGCGCACTTTTCTCCATCCTTGCTATTTTTCCACAACAGAAGAATAACACTCTTGAGTCAGCAAGTCAACTCCGTTACAACAGTTTATTTTTTAAAATAAACAAAATAATATGGTAAAAAAGAAGAATAATTGTGGCGCATATGTAGATTTTACAAAAGTATGGCACACAATCATCATAAACACCAGAGTTTGATATGGAAATTATTCCTGACATTTTTATTAATGCTCTATGATAAGGTCACATTGAACACAAATATTGGACTTATAACGTACAGTGAAGAAAACTTGCTAAAAGAGACAGGTACGGTCTATATTACTGATCTCCTACAAATTGTCCATCATTTGACAATACTTTGTAACGTTAACTGCTGTAAACTCTGAATGAAAACTTTCCAAAATAGATTTGGGCCAAAGTTTTGCGCTTACTGGAATGTAACGGAGTTGATAACGCACTAAATTATAAAATATTCTTACCTGAACTTTTAACACATTTGAATAAAAAGTAAACAGATTACTATCATGTTGTATCATGCTAACCTGGATCGATACAAGTTACCCTCAAAGGTAAACAAAAGTTTACCACATAACGTTTATGTTAAACACATAGAGTCAGTTAATGTAAACTTACTGCTACATTGAACAATACAGCTCGAGATCATTGCGAGAAAGAACTTGCAAAATGCCTACCTACTTAGTATTTAACAACTTCAATATAAATTAAATAAAAGCATACTTCTCCTGTAATGGCAAAACATACTTGTGAAAGTAAACAAATAGCGCAATATCTTAATTTAGGAAAATATTGTAACAATTAAGAGTTGTAACGGAGTTGATCCATTTTCAACAAAAATGATAGTCTTGATACCTTATAAAATTAAGAGCTGTGCTTTATATGCAACTGGCATTAAACGCTAGTATCATCTTATCTATGAAAATATTACCATTAATTTCACATATATTTTTAAACACTAACGCAAATATTAAAGTAAACTGATACCAATAGCTGGATTGAAATGTGGATGCTAAGTAAAAAGGGCCTGCTCGGCACTTAATAAAACTTGTACACAGTAATATATTCCAAAACTTTCTTCTAATATGACAGCAAAAGAATATGTTTTATTAAGATGCCGTATTGTCTTTGGATGGTCAAAGCAATACTAAAACGTGATTGAATAATCAACTTTTGTTACACTAAAAGCTGTCAGGTGTAGAACAGTCCATTCTACACAACACGCATATTTGAAACTTTCTCCTTTTATGAGTATGTTATGGAGACATTATACCAAATATAAATGCCCAAAAACATGATGAGATGAATCAAACAGAAGAATAAAATAATAATATCGCAAAAGAAAATGATTCACATTTCAGCAGTTTGTAATACCAACCACTGAAGTATGGAATCGTACAGCTTAAGTAAAGTAGCTTTCAAACTTCCACTGTCAATGCTCAACAACCTCCGTGATTGTTGCACTGGTGGAGGGATGATGGCTACTAATTTATCGTATTCATACCAGAGAGTCATGTCTTCGTTGTCTGGCATAACGAACTTGTTATTTCCTACTTTACGGAGCTCCCGCACTTCAACAGATTCACTATCCTGGGAAATAACCTTGCCAACATGAGGCTTCGATTCGTATTCAACGACAAGCCATGCATTTCTGAGATCCTGGTCTTTTGACAACTGTATATTTACAGTTGCGGCTGCAGGGAAAGCGCTGGTGTTTGCTACTTCGATGTGATCTGGTTCTCCTAGCAGGATTTTCTTGTCATGGTAGCAACTGCAAGGTGTAGGCCATGAACAAAAGCAGCTGAGACTCTTGGTGAGGATCTCTTTTTCTGATTGCGTCCAGACCTGTTTAACTTTCATGATTCCAGACACAGATTTTATTTTTATAGGAACCTTCTCCTCCAAGTTCTCAATGGACGACCCGTGAATGTAGAAAAACTTTATTGCACTTTCATGCTCACACAGTGCATGGTACAACATTTTAGGATCTGGTAGGTCTTTTCCTCTTGCGACCATATCATCTGCTGTTCTTTTAACAGCTCCACCAATAGCATCGGCGGCCCCTTTACCGTGGCCTGCTTCAAAATAGTTCCAAGTACCACCTTTGAAATCCTGCTCATACAATATCGTTGAAAAGAGATAGAGGTTGGTACGATTTCTATACTGAGTGGTGGGCCCGTCGGAAAAGAAATGTACTAATGTGGTCCCATCGTTTCGTAACTTGGTCAGCACAAATGCCAGATGAGCCCATATGGCCACAGGATCATGGCGTCGTGAGTCAGATATTGTGCAGAGTGAAAACAGTTCTTGACTCATGTAGCAGACACCAGTATGGAGTGTAGCTTGTTTATTTGAGTCACCGAAGTGCGCGCTTTGAATTTGTGTGGCATACTTGCACTGCCAGTTCTCTGAAAAGTCAATGTGCAATACTGCCTCATCCTCACCTAGATTTTGCTTCAATTCGCGATAGAATCTGTATTGGTGCCTTATGTTGAACACGTGCGGACAAAGCGTGCCTTTGAGTTCTTCTACAAATGATGTCTTTAATTGAAGGACAGTTCCTTGTACCTTCTCTTTCACGGTTTTTTGAGCGGTCTTCTCGACGTTTTCTTTGGTGGTATAGGTTTCATGTTTAGTTTGCCATTCCCACCACCAAATTGGTGTACAGTCTGGAAGAACATCGGTGAATGTAAGGTTGTTGGGACAACTACATTCTCCATACATGTCTTTTTGTGTCACATACAACAAACTTCATATTCTCTTCGACACGTTTTGCTTGTAACAAGCGCAGTTCATGCAGCTTATCAGCTTGTAACTGCAAATTGTCATGCTTTTTGCACAAGCATGTGTCCCTGTCTGAAACTTTGGGGCGGAAAATCCAAAACGGCTTGCGCTTACAGAACTGAGAATAACTTATTTTGGCCCTTGGATTCTCAGCTTTGAACTTAAGGTACAGATTTCTGGTCGAATCGAGAAGGTACCGCTTTGTCTTCTTTTCACCTTTCACAGTCTTAGTGTCTTTCACACGAGTGCTTATGCGTGTGTTGTCATCTCTTTAAAAAAAATTGATAACAGCTTCCGTTGTCTCTCCAGGTATGGCATTTGAGTTTCTCTTTCGTTCGTATTTTCCTATCACTTCTTTTCGAAGCAGATTTGAATCTATTCTCTTTCTTGATATAGCACGACACGTGCTTTTTGCAAAATTTGTCAATCGATACTTTTTCAATATTTTACCTCCAAGTACTTTTGAAACCGTTTGCTTTTCTTTTTCTGATCCTGTGGACATGGATGTATTGATTTCGGACACAAGAGCATGGTGGAAAATTAAAGTCTTTTAATACTTGAGTTGTCATTAGAAGACAACAACCGCTGTGTGGCTCGTCTTGGTGTGTTAGGCTGTAGTTTGTCTAATGTTGCTTTTGCCCGCTCTGCTCGCTTCCTATACTTTTCGGATGTCTTTACCAAATTGTCAATTTTCACCGTCAGTTTCAGATTATCCCGATAAACTTTTGCACGATCCTTGCGTAAACGTTTTCGTCCTCGTGTGTTATTTCCGATGGCTTCCATCTTGTTCGTTTCATCTTGGCTATCCGCTGAAGGGACAGGAGACGTCGGTGGGGTAGTTTCTAATAACTGAGTTTGGGCCTTCTTCCTTTTCCGATATTCTTCAGAAGATTTTTTCCATCTTTTGCGTATTGCTTTTTGTTTGCTCTCTGGTAGTTCAATAATCGGTTTCTTTCTTTCATGCCATCGTTTTCTATCTTTTTCTCGAACTTCTTCTAGTTTCACAGCATCTTTTCTCAAGCGTTCTCTATATACCCTCATTCGTTCTTTTGCAGTCTTAGCCATGGTGATTAGCCTGTAAACCCAATGAATTTCAGTTATAAGCTCATAAACAAACTCTCAAATATTTCTGAGGTATAAATTTTAATGTTTCTACGGCTGTCATTTTTTCAAGACTAGAGCATTTGTTAATTACCAAAATTTGCTTGTTTTCAAAGAGCAACAGTATTTTCCAGACCAAGATAAACGCATTAAAAGGGATAATACGCTATCATGTGGTCAAATAAATTGTTTCCTGTCTCTCCAGTGTGCTTATTTATTTGTCCTTTCATTAAGAAATAATTTATTACTGGTTGAAAATTTCATAGAAAAAATGTTTTGTGATTCGTCAACTCCGTTACAATAAAATCGTAACGGAGCTGATGGTAACGGAGCTGATGATTTTTTTAAATTTCACCTAATGGGCGGCCATATTGGACATGATAGACTACAAACAAATATATGATTTTTAATAGATTTACAATGCCTTTCTCTGTTCATGAATGTTTATAGGTTTCCGTGGTTACTTTTTAGGCAAATGGCGTAACAGAGTTGATGAGTGAATTAAGCTACTTACCTTTTTATCAACTTTTTCACTGAAAAAAAATAAAACTGTGGGCGGAAGCCATGATTCTTCACTTTGAATGTCCTATGTTGTAACGAAGGATCTGATTGGTTACTCGATTTGTTCCACTGGATGGCTGTAGATGGCATTATTGTGCAGTTGTAACGGAGTTGATGAAAATTTAGGACCTAGTTTCCTAAGTCCACTGAGTAAAAAATACTGAAGAGCAGCTCATAGAACTTTTGTAGGAAGCACATTAGATCTTGTTTATTGTGAACAAAACCAAAAATAACCCAATTATTATTGATGGATACAAAATTTATTTATTATTTCATTGGAAACCATGATTCAGGACATCTGTTTTTCATTTAGGCCTCATATTGGGTCTTACAAATTGGGCCTAAAATTATATCTGGACCTACTCTTGCAATATTAGCCTCACACGGGGAATCGAAATAAATCATCAAATGCATTCTGCTAGAATTATAACCATGATTATGTGTTAATAATACCCTATGAAGCAGTCGGACACTATTTTGACCCCTTTTTGAAGAATTGCACATATTTCAGGTCATGTGTCAAAACAGCAAAGATTTATTTTTATCCTTTTTGAAACAAGTTGTTGTCGGAGACAGCATTGTGCAATGATATGTATGTACACTGCTGTCATGGATCAGTAACCCTATCCCAGGCCACCTTCAGAATAAAACCAAGTAAAGTCGTATGCCACAATGAATAGTATCCTTTGAGTTAAAAAAAAATATGGTACAAAAGATTACCACCAAAATTTAATGGAGTGAAAAGGCAATAAATAGGCAATATATTCAGCTCGGCCTATTGAATCCCCGGTCGGTTTCGAACTCGCTTCATGGAAAAACCGTCGTCCCGGACGAAGTCGGCCGGACCTGTTCTAACGCTTGTGCTTTCAATAATAAAGGGTTGTAATAACTTGTAAAAATACGTGAATCGGTCCATGCATCAACACTATCATAAAAATATCAGATATGCGGATTATATGACAGATCAATCAAAGTGACGATTGTTTTGTTGGAAAAAAAAAATTACCGGAGAAGAATCTGCCGAAATCCTTGACATTTTTATAGACTTTTGTACCCACTATTTTTTTCCGGCCGGACCTTATTAACTGGGGCAGTAGCACCCCCAATTTATATACTGATTTTTCTGTCTGTCAAAGAGTAGCCAGAAAAGTCGGTCCTGAAACAGTCAACGAGAAAAAAAAATATTTGTACCGGTCATTTATCATTTCAATAAAGAAAACTGCAGGTAAGTTAGCCTGTTCCTTTGATGTGACGAAATCACGGTTATATGCACATATATACACATCCTTGTAGCATCTGAAAAAAAGGTGTTTAAATAATGTCATAGTATCATAGATAAGCCTTATTCAGAGGAAACAGGTACTTCATTTTAATTTAATGTTCACATTAATCTCTTCATAAATGCTTTGGTCTGATTCTGGTTCATGGTATGCTTGTACACATAAACATATATAACTAGGTCAGTATTTGGTGGCACTACAAAGTATCAGTTTGTAACAGAAGGTCACACAGTGCAACAGACGGTCAGGTCACCCGGTACATGATATTCGACAACGCATCGTTGTCATGACTCCGACATTCACGTAACTCGCACGCTGATTGGCTGACAGTGACAAGTTAAAAAATATCATAGACATATGTCTATGAAAAATATAGAGAGAAATATGACCGGAAGTGATATCAAATACAACGTGGTTGTCATATATTTCGAATGTTTTGGGTATATAAACCCGGTTACTAACGATTCACGTCATATGCACGAGTATTATCTAACAGTCAACATCACACGGAACGACAGACGACCTTCACAACGGTAAGTTCCGGTTTTCCGTCTGACTTTGTTTTCTTTAAATTTTAAAAATGTTTATAATATTAATATAGTTAAATTATACTTTATAGTTATAAGTTATATACAGTTATTTAATTTTGTATAGACCGGATTTTGGGATAGCATAGTTATCCATTAATGATAATTTATACCTAATTATAATGTTAAAACAGCACGTATAGTAGGATTGATTATATAATTATAGGAATAACCCATGGGCCAAGAAAACATTTCCAGCGCTGAAAAAAGTGTATGTGGGTGTGGAAGGGTTGGGGTTTCTTCCCTCCTGGTACTGCTGCATAAAAGCATTAAACTCAGTAGAAAGTAAACAGTTTTCACAACTTTAATAATCAGTGCAACAAATTACAGAACACCACGTCGGGAAACATTTCCCAAGTGGAAATCGAACCCCCCCCCCACCTTTAACAGCTTATTTTATCACTATAACGATATTATATATGTATATATATCGAACATCAAGGTCAATTCATTATTGATATTTCATTTGCGTTCTCTATATCTGGCTACATAAATTCAAATGAATAACGGGCAGATAAAGCGTGGTGCATGAAGGTTACACTGTATTTCAGGTATTAGATATTTATTCAAAAATTTCTGACTGATTGATGGAGTAATTACGCGGAATTTACTAAAAATGACATCAAGTGAACCTAACATTAAACAACAAAATAACTATTAGATATGTTGTTGTATCTTATGGAATTTTTATATTTTTTTTTATCGTCGTTACAGATGGCAAAACTGGCAGGTTTCTTCACCGGAGTCGTCATTTGGCTAGCGAAAATCACACGTAAGTACATTAAATGAACCATTTATATTTTTATTTTTAGCTGTAAATGTACAGAAGGATTTATATCATGATCATCTGACAGAGGGTTGAATCCTACAATCTAAATCATTAATGGAGTATTACCATTTCATATCTAAACTCGCGAACAAATATCCAATTTGGAACAGTCCTCTCTTTTTTTACATCTTTTTCAAAAGCAAATTTACAAGGATTTCGCACTCCCTGAAACACATGAATCTGAACACATTTCCATGTTCCTGAGATATAACACAAATGTTGACTAATTATAACATATATCGCTTTAATACCTTTATCATTATACTCACTTTATCATCACTAAAATATTATTTGATGATAAAATAAGCCATTCCCCTTTATTTTACAGATCTTAGGTATTAAAATATTGTTATAAAAATGCAAAATGTAATCATAAATTCTCTTTATGCATTATTATTGTATACTTGTTTATTTTACTTTCAGTATTATCAGCACAAAAACTCAACTCAGACAAGAAACCTACAGCAAAAATGCACAAATGCACAAAGAATGGAGACAAGACAACAAAACAGAAACAGCACGAGAAAAACCAAAAGAAACAACTCAAGAAAACACAAAATAATCAAGACAAGAAACAAGACAAAATCACAAACAAGAAGATAACAGATCAACTACTCATAACAAGAAAACCAGAAGACACACTCAGCTTATTATCAACTAACACAAGCATTTGGACAATCAAAACAGACACTAACATAGACACATTCAGCAAATTTTCCAGTAATTTTAGTTTTAATTCTTTTAATAGTGACTTAATAAGTTATAACACAGTTAACATTAGCACACTTTCTTTAGATTCTTTATCAAACAGTTCATACTCAGATGACACCAGTAACATACTTGACACACCCTCACATAACAAATACCAAATCATACATTCAAACATACACGACTGCATCTTTTGTTTTTTCGACATGGAATTATAAGTCAATTTGCTTTATTGTTCAATCATGTTTTAAAATCAAATGTTAAATATCAAATCTATTTTGGAATAGAAATTGAATAATAATTATAACCTTTGTATTCTATGTCTAAATATATTTGTTTAAAATCATTAAAATGTTGTATAACTTAAATGCCTTTTGTCAGGTTTGAATCGGCACACCGTACTTAATATCTTAGTTACTGGTATATATTGTATAGTATTTACTGATGAAGTATCAACTTGGGCCCTTTTTTGGGGGGTGGGGGGGGGCGTACTATGTATGATGTGTGTGTGTTATACCCCTGTTATACACTACAACTTAAGATCTTATATGAAGGGGAGGTGGGGGGTTGAATTCCGCGTCCCCCAATATTGGACGAAAATGGAAATTTCGTCCCTGATGATGCAGATTTTTTTTTTGCCAGTTTCAGTCCTGTTATGCTTCATCACCAATTGTCCTTTCACTGTGAAAAAATGATATCCCTTTATACATGGAGCAATAACAACAGAACAAGGGACTGGATTTTTTTTTATTATTTGCTTTTGAACGTTATCATGTACAGTAAGCCAGAATCTGCTCATACTGGAAAATAGGGGCCCAAGGACCCTATAAGTTTCCCTGTGATCACATATTTCTAATTTAGGAATACTGGAAGAAGGGAGAAATATTATGTTTCATTCATTGGCTAAACGAGGACAGATTTTGAATGGGAAATAAGCATAGTCCCCTGTATTATCAACAGCTTTCAATATTTGCACGGCGGCCATGTCAAAATAAGACCTAAACATGATATGTGTGCAGTACAGTTTTGAAGATATAACTGGACTAACATTTCTGAATAAAATCTTGCCTGATCCTATAACGAACAAATCACGTCCACATCTTAGATGGTAGTCCCTGCATGAATTACGATATATGAACAAAATAACCATGTAAACTAATAGTTTTTATAAGTGTGCAAATATAAACTAAACCTTAAAAAAACTAACTTATATTTGACAATACGTCTTAGGACTGTCTCGGCCAGTATTGATGTATCGATACATCGATCATTGCAAGATGACCGACCGCATACATGATAAATAATTGCTTGGAAGAAAAATAAAGTAATTTACTGATGGTTTTGTCAGTTTTTTTTTGTCAATTGTTCTAAAGAACCGATACAAATATAAATATAACCTTTATGATGAGATGATAAAGCACTCAAGACGCAAATTTAACTCTTTTAAGTCGTCTATGAAGATCAGGTCCTTTTTAATAATATTCCCTGAAAGATTTCTTAAAATAATGGAAAATGGACTAAATTTAGTAATGAGCATATAAACACCATTACAAGAACTGAAGCAAATTTTTATTATTTTCTATGAAAGCTAGCAGCATTCCACGTATTTTCAGTTCATTTCAATTCATTTTAATATTGCCACAAGAATATATACATTATACATGATATTCATATACATGTAATTGTACCTGTAACAAAGAGGACTAGCTCATGTCCTATCAGTATTAACATTAAATGTAGTAGGTTATATGATGCAAACACAGTGCTATGAAAAACTAAAATGACACTTTTCAAAATATAAAGAAAAAATAATAAACACATGATTATAAAAATGAATTTAACTAGAATTAGTATTATTCATAAGTGGAGGACAAATATTCCTCCAGACGACGCTTACATTTTTATATTGCACAACAAGGATCAATAAAATAATTAAATTTTCTTTAATAATATTGTTCCGAATTTCAACCCCTTTAAATTGTAATGTTTTAATGAAGGCTGCAGCTTTACATACTGGCACATGGTAAAAAAAAATCCTTCTTCTTGTTCTGTAATGATGTACATCTAAGTTTTTGCAAAATAATTAAGATACAATTTTAGGTAACATTTCATAATTAACCCTAGTCCTAATACATAAATAAACAAACACTATAATTGTCGAAATTTTCCAGTGTTGAAAACCTGAGGGAAATAAACAGATCAGGTGTATTTGAATAACTGAATTATAAAGAGATGAGATGTTACTTCTCTAACGTTAAAATGGATAAAAAAATCCAACCTCGCATTATATTTATGGTTCCAATAGTCTGTAAAGCAATGATTTATTTTGTGTGTGTAGCCTGAGTATGTTTTCACGGGCGCTGCTTTGTATTTTGTCAGTTTTGGGCCTTGTACATTTCATAAGAGCAACATGTTTAATTTGTCGATTTCAGACGATGTACATTTCAAGCCAGGTGTCAAAACAAGAGCTGGGGTTTCAGGCTCGTTTGTTCAGAAACTGACGGTGCAGGAGCCGGAGGGCTGATATATCATATTATGTTAACCTTTTTATTATAAAGTTTCGATAAAAATCGAAATTTTCTCGAAATAAACTAATTTAAATATCTTGAAAATAAAACATACGCGCTTTTGGAGCTCAAAATTGTTAGATCTTTACTAAAAACAAAATGTTAATTTTTAAACCGGAAGGGGGGGGGGGGGGGGCAAAGTTAACGTTAGCGGTGCCTGAGAAACCCACCTTATTTTGGCCTTATCTTTTCTTTTACATAAGTCATTAATCCAAAGTAAATTACAATGCTTAGATTGGCAGTTCTGTAGTGACCACAGCCAAGGTGTCTCTCTAACTGGACCTATAAGCTATATATAGTTTGTTGTATTTGAAAATTAAATTTTATAGACTCCCTGCAGACGCTGATAATTTTAACTAGCCGGACGTATTTATCGCTATATTCAACATAACTTCTTAATTTGTTCAAAGTTATAACAAATATTGTTCTATTTATTTATAGGCCATAAGGCCCATGAAGGACTTCTGATGTTGAGCCCAACATAACAATAAACATGGCCGTTATTACCAGACGGACCAACTTAGTAAATGTCCAGCTTTGGCCGGTCAACTCTAACCTGAAACGCAATGCTGACACAATACAGGCTGTATGTGAGTTATACACACTGGGGCAGGAGGAAAGCTACAACTTTCGTTACAAAAGTAAACTGTGCTCTATGGGCAATCAAACCAGTGTACGGGACAATATAGAACCGGTGCACAAAGACCCTGTACAAACCAATCCGGACTGTGCAGTGCGAATCTTATACTATGGACATTACTGTACAGAAGGGGAACATGTATTCAATGACAACAAACATGCATTATTTGTATTTGTTTAGTTTTATATGTATGAAAATTTCCTTACATGGCACAAATTAAAAGCATAAAAATATATGCCTCATATTCATGCTATGATTTACCACTATGATTTAACACCTAACCCACCCACCTCTCTCTCTCTCTCTCTCTCTCTCTCTCTCTCTCTCTCTCTCTCTCTGCAGCTTAAGTTGACCTCCAAGTATAAATATGTTATTAACATGGATGTTACGCATGGAATTTCTGGTACTATCTTAACTGAACAATTTATTTGTGGAAACTTGGGACCCGTGAGCAAGGAACCTACCGGGATCCATGTCAGGGATTTAGATAGTTTTGTTATCTGCAAGATGTTACCCAACAGGGTTGTTGGGATTTAGGGAGAATACTTTAATGTTTGTTAGGGATAGGGAGAGAGGTTTAAAGGTTTGGTATTATTCGGGGGGTGGTAATATTATATGTGTAATAGCTTTGATCTCATATGAGTTACATTGAGCCATACCATGAAGGACTCTGATGTTCAGCCCAACACGTGCCAATAAACATGGCCGTTATTACCAGACGGACCGACTTAGTAAACGTTAAGCTTTGGCCGGTCAACTCCAACCCGAAACGCAATGCTGACACAATAAAGGCTCTATATGCGAGTTAAACACACTGGGGCAGGAATAAAAAAAAAACAACTGTGGTCTACGGGCAATCACACCAGTGTATGGGACAATAGAACCGGTGCACTAAGATCATGTCCAAACCAATGTGCAGTGCGAATCTTACTATGGATACTATAATGTACAGAAGGGGAACATTCATTCAATGACCAACAGACGTGCATTATTTGTATTTGTTTAGTTTTATGTGTTTAACATTTCCTTACATGCACTGATTAAAAACATAAAAATATATGCCCCATGTGCATTGAATGATTTACCATCATGGTTTAAACGCCCCTCCCCTCCAAACCCAACCTCTCTCTCTCTCTCTCTCTCTCTCTCTCTCTCAAGCTTTAGGTTAACCTTCAGTTATATATTTGTTATTAGCATGGATGTTTTGCATGGAATTCTTGCACTCTCTTAACTGAACCATTTATTTGTGGAAGCTTGGGACCCTTTTGCGGGGAACCTACGGGGAATCATGTCAGGGATTTAGGGAGAATACTTTAATGTTTGTGTGTGTGAGAGAGAGAGAGAGAGAGAGAGAGAGAGAGGTTTAAAGGTTAAATATTATTCGGGGATGGAACTTATAGGAGTTATATCAAGCCACACTATATATACAGGGATATTAGGATTATGTTATACATTATGTTGTTGACATATATTTTATGTTAGAACTGAAGCCTTCAGGGATACTTATTTGACTATATATATGGGCGTACTTAAGAAAGTAAGCGTAGTCATTGTCTCTTTGAACCGATCAACTCTAGCAACCACAACAGGTATTTCTCATGTTAATGAATTAAATGTTTGAATTATTTATAAGGAGTTGTCTTTCTAGTAATTTCAGGTTGACGCACCTGTATGACATGTGAGTGAGAGTTAACCACGACCCTCCCCCCCCCCCCCGGCCCTCAAACACACACACACACACAACAAGTAGTCCGCTGGCTCACACAGGTTTTCCGCTGGCTCACACAAATGGTACACTGCTTAAGACACAGGTCACTGGACCACACAAAAGTGGTCCTCTGGCTCACACAGGTGGTACACTGGTTCATACTGGTCCCTGGCTCACACACAAGTGGTCCACTGGCTTACACAGGTGCTACACAGGTACAAGTGGTCCTGTGGCTAACACAGGGGGTCCACTGGCTCACCCACAGGTGGTCCATTAGCTCACATAGGTGGTCCACAGGCTCACCCACAGGTGGTCCATAGGCTCACACAGGTGGTCCACTAATTAACCGTCAGCTGGACCACTGTCTCAACAACAGATGGTACACTGGCTCCAACACAGGTGGTCCACTCGCTTACACAGGTGGTTCACTGGCTCACACAAGTGGCTAAACCACAGGTGACCCACTGGCCAACATGGTGACAGACACATGATCCCCGACTGGTAGTCCATTGGCTTACCAACAAGTTTTCAACTAGTTCGCCCAAGGGGATCTACTGGCTCAAACAGGTGGTCCAATGCCTCACCAATAGGTGGTCCAAAGGCTTACCCACAGGTGTTCCAATGAAAGTTTATTATATGTTAAATCCAACAAGCAGATAGTCCTCTGGCTCACACACAGGTTGTCTCATGGTGACATACACATGATCCCCGACAGGTGGTCTACTGGCTCACACACAGGTGGTCCACTTGCTCACCCACAGGTCGTCCACTGCTTCACACACAGGTGGTCCACTGAAAGTTTATTTAACATGTAATATCAGGTTATGAATGCAGTTTCACTAATATTAGTTCAACAAAAAGGGGGTTCATTAGCTCACACACAGGTTGTACCATTGTGCGATACAAAAAAAAACCCGACAGGGGGCACTGGCTCCCTCACAGGTGGTTCAATGGCTCACACACAGGTGGTCAGCTGGCGCACACACAGGTAGTCCACTGGCTCATCCTCAGTTGGTCCACTAAACTTTTATATTTTATTTAGTAAAAAAAAACAGGTGGTTCAATGGCTCCTGGACAAGTTGTTCCATGGTGACATACACATGATCCCTGATTAGGGGTCCACTGGCTCACCCACAAATAGTCCACCGGCTCATCCATAGGTGGTCCACTGGCTAACCAACTAGTGCCTACTGGCTCACCCACAGGTGATTCACTGCCTCACCTACAGGTGGTCTACTGTCCCACCCACAGGTGGTTCACTGCCTCTCCCACAGGTGGTCAACTGGCTCACCCGCAGGTGGTTCACTGCCTCACCTACAGGTGGCCTACTGTCTCACCCACAGGTGGTTCACTGCCTCACCTACAGGTGGTCAACTGGCTCACCCACAGGTGATTCACTGCCTCACCTACAGGTGGTCTACTGTCTCACCCACAGGTGGTTCACTGCCTCACCTACAGGTGGTCTACTGTCTCACCCACAGGTGGTTCACTGTCTCACCTACAGGTGGTCTACTGTCTCACCCACAGGTGGTTCACTGCCTCACCTACAGGTGGACCACTGGCTCACCCACACGTTATTTATTGGCTCACCAATAGGTTTTTCACTTGCTCACCCATAAGTCGTCCACTGGCGCAGACACAGGAGGTCACCTAGCTCAGACACAGGTGGTCCACTGGCCCACATGCTAAGTACATATTTGGTCTTTGGTTTACATAAAAGGCGTCTCGCATGAAGCTGTCATTGTTTTATAAAAGAGAACAAAGAGGGTTTAAATACCTGAACGTGAGTTCAACGGAACTAGGTATCACGGCATATTCATCATCATGTTTACAAAATCATAATATTGCTCATATATAGACTGAGTTTGTTTATAATATCCATGTGTGTTCCAGGCCTATAGGCCCATGCTTTATTTATAAAGATCCAGAATTGGCAGAAAACTATATCATACCATGTCGACTTGAAGCTAATATGTAGTTCACAGCGCCACCACCAGATGACGCTAACGTACGTTAAAAGGGTATGAAAATATCGATTCCCTTTTTTTCCAACGAATGATCAGACCTGGTTCCCAAATGAAATAAACCACAGACACATTGGTTTTCGTGTTTATTTCCCAGTCGATGTCCAACTGTGATTTACTGTACATATTGCAGTAGCTGAGCCCACCTCCTGTGAGATGAATATATATATATGTGTACTTATTTTACAGACACTCACAAACACAAAAGAGGTTGCACACTTGGTTCAGGGTTTTTTTTTTTTAGGATTACCAGGAAATAGGGCTGAAAGTTCTCGAGTACTCGAGTCCGGGTAATACTTACCGAGTACTCGAGTCCAAAATGTGGACTCGAGTACTCTTGTATCTTGTATGTACATGCATATATGTATATTAGTGCAAATTTTAGGACAGTCTGTGGGATTATTTATCTATTGTTGTAGCCTGGCGTAGGGCTCTAAACATATGCTTGTCAAATTACCAGAGGTCTTGTTATGACATATATCTATTCCTTCGTTGCGATAAAGTTAAGCCGTCACTAAGTCAAATTTATGCATATTTTCAATTAGTAAACAGATGTTCGTTTTATCTTCACAGCGTTGCCATGGTAACGAGTACTCGAGTCCGAGTCGGGTAATGCCTATCGGGTACTCGAGTCCAAAATTTTGTACCCGTTTCAGCCCTACCAGGAAAGAATAAAAACAAACAACATGTGCTGCTAGATTTTATTTATTAACAAAGAAAGTTCGTGACGTCACACTTGCACCATCAAAACACTTCAAGGACCAGTTTCTGTCCTTGGCTCCATCCTCCCGTCACAAGATGCTGGCACCTGTAACATAAGGGTGGTTTTTCCATAAGTGCGTAGTCCGTATGCGTAGTCCGTACTCCGTATTGATAGGTGCTCGATAGCTGAACTTTTTCATTTTTGCAAGCCATTTCACTATAATTATTGCACATTTGCCAATATTAGCATCAAAAATTAAACAATAAAATTAAAATAATAAAAATTTTAAAAGATCATAATTAGTAATATTTTATGCGCGACAGTGATGTTTACGCTTCGATCATCTAAAACATTTTGTCTGTGATAAGAAAGGAAAACAAAATTCAGCCAAATGCCAATATGATTGGTTTCTGGAAAACTGATGTCAGAAATGACATTCATACCAGTTGAAAATAGATACTGGCATACAGCTTGGCCTGAATGGGTAAACTCTTTGCTAAACCTGAAATCGAACGATGATTGGTATGCGCAAAAATCTCTCCCAGCAGCGTGCGGATACGGACTATGCATACGTACTACGCATGCGGATGAATGGAAACGGCCCAGTTAAAAAGTCTACAAAGCGATTTTTGCGGACTACGCATACGGACTACGGATACGGACTACGCACTTAAATCATGGAAAACCACCTTTATGGAAATGCACCTTAATGAGCTTTAAAAAAAAATGGCAAGATTAATGTCAGCATGTGTACTGTCAAGCATTTTCTCACAGGGATCACCACTTAGAATTGGGACATTTTTTATTCCAACAGCAATTTTGTTCAGAGCTTTCGCACTCAATTTTTCAGGGTTCATTTTTACATATATAGTTAGCAATGTAATTTGTGTCTTTTTGACTCCGCTCTATATAGTGAGTACCTTTCTTTTCCTTAGCATCTTCTGTTGTTGCATAACAAAGGGTACACAGATGTTTGCTTCCTGCACCTTGGAGCCCACTCCCAACCCTTTCATACTTCTCATCCTGCATTGGAGGAAAAAATGTCACCTTATGATACCTGTAAACATTCTCAATCTTAAGAAATTTGTCTTTCAGGGCTTGTTTTTCATTCTCAATTGATACTAAATTTACAGTAAATGTTGACTTACAGCTTTCATCAGCAATGCTGACTAAAAGTGGTCGATTAGTTCTTACAGAATTTGGATTCTCTTCAGTAAACAAAACAACATCACCAGAAGGTGTAGCTGTTGTACACTGCAAGATCCAAAAGGAGAACCTCAGAACATTATCAGGCATGACTCGGTCTCCTTTTTTCTTTGAACCGAGGAACATTACCCACTCCATCCCCCTGTTGAGAAAACTTTGTTGTTTCATAAATAATTATTTAAATATATTTGCAGCTGGGTACCTTAACAGCTTGAGCGAGGATGAGTTATTTCTTATCTTATTTGGTAAAGCTGTCTCTCTGATAGAGGACACTGAGCACCTTTTATTTATGTATAAATCATCACTGTTTCTAAAAGATGTATTGCCAGTAATATGTGAACTATGGCCTCTGAACTGAAGTTTCTGAGCTTAAGTTGAGAACATCCTTCAGGACACTCAGCTTACTGTAAACAAGATGGTAAATGATGTATGTTGGAGGCGGTCTAGTCGCCACTAGATCGATCTAAAACCCCGAAATATGCCTATAGTCTGTATTACGACCCATAATGTAATTACCGGCCCTTAATGTAATAATCAGGGTTGGGGTCAAGTACTCTGAAATGTACTTGAGTACAAGTACAAGTACTTTGCTTTTACCTGTGTACAAGTACAAGTACGAGTACTTAAATTTTGAATGTACTCAAGTACAAGTACAAGTACATTAAAATGTACTCGAGTACAAGTACAAGTACAGTTTTCATTCTTAAAGGCAATATTGACAAACTATAAAATATAAAAAGTCTCTTTTGCCCACGTTGTAAAGGTGCAGATGTCATTTAAAAAACTAAAACTGGTTTTAAGACATGAAATTAACATGTGAAATATGTGGGATACACAGTTCATGGAGAAAAACTGTCACTGTCAGGCTTAGATCCCATTACTACGAATGAACATCAACTGTCACTCAACTGGCACCGTTCTTGCCGAAAATCTTTCCCCCAATGCAGTCTCTCCACTGGTGCAGAAGATGCAGGTACACAGAGAAACCTACAGGCGAGCTGAGCCAGACGTGTTAGATTACCCTGCTGTCCCTTCCAGTACTGGAGAGGGTCACTGTGTCTATCTGTACAAGGCTGGGAGAGGTATTCTGTAGCCTCTCTGACTGCAGGAGACTTTGCAGGGGAGAGAGTGGATGCAGCTTCACCCATAAAATCAAACAGGTCATCAGATGGTTCCAAACGACGACGCTTTGCTGCTGGAGAAGTGACATCCTCAGCAGTCTCAGTGGACTGCATGCTGATGGAGTTGGCATGGGTAATTAACTTCTCTTTGATGGCAGTAGCTCCTTGTCACCATTTGTCCATTTAAGCTTAAATCTGGGATCAAGCACTGCAGCCAGAATATATTGTTCAGTCTCCTCAAATGGGGAGAGTCTCTTCTCTACAGAATCTTGTAGGGCTAGAACCAGTTTGCTATTGAATTTTGAGGAAATCTTATTAATTTTGTGTTTCAGTCCACGTACACAGGGCACAACAAAGCTTGATGAAACTGTTTTCCTGCTGCACACAGATTGTTGCATCTTCGAATGGCTTAAGGACCTCACACAGGTCTCTGAGACAGTTCCGCTCATAGTGTGTCAGGTGTACTGTATCTAACGAGTCCAGTTTGTCAGAGGGAACACTTAGGATCGACCTTATCATTTGTAACTGGCTGTTCCATCGCGTTGCATTAGCAGCTTGGAACCTCTTCTCTCCCTCAAGGATATCTGTGGCATGGGTTGATCTCCTGGCAAAGGACACAATTTTGGCTGCCTTTGCAATTACTTTGCTTAGCTGAGCTCCAGTTTGTTTCAGTCCGTCATGAACAGTCAGCTGCACAGTGTGGGCAAAACACGAGATCCGTTGTGTAGGGAGGTGTTCATACACATTAGCATCCATGTCCTGCACAGTGTCCTCACTATCACTATCACTGCCTGTGTCCTCATTACTGCAACCATCACTCTCCTGACCAGAGGTGTCAATACATCCGAATCCTGGTAGCCTCACAAATGCCTTGATCATATTACTGGCATTGTCAGTAACAACGGTCAGAATCTTTGAGGATATTTCAAAGGTGCTGACTGTCTCATGATATTGTTCATAGATGGATACAGCAGTGTGCTTCCCTTTGAATCTCTTACAGGCAAGCATAACTGACTGCATTGTCCAGTTCATTATGAAATGCCCAGTAATGCCCATAAAGGACTTCATTTGGCGATTACTCCACAAGTCGATGGTCAGGCACACAGCATGGGCTTGTTTGAGTTTTGACTTGACCTCAGAGTCAATGGACGAACCCTTATCCAGTAACAGTTTGGAGGTTAGATGTTTCCTGCTGGGAACAGTGTATCGAGGGTCAGTCCTGGCCATCAGCTCATGGAACCTTGGGCTATCCACCAGTGAGAGTGGCAACAGGTCACCAGCAATTATCATTACTACAGCATCTGTGATGTGTTGTTGACGAGTATCTTGATGACGATACTTGGTGGCAGGCTGAACGAAGCTACTGATGGTCGGCTGTGCAGAACTCTCAGCATTGACAGGTTTCTTTGGCATGATATCAGCATGGACCGCTGGATGACGTCTCTGTAAATATATGCAAGAAAAATATTAAGTTTCATGAGCATCAAAGTATTATTTAAACCCAGTAGAAATACCTCTGAGACCCTATACCAGAACAGTTAGAATTTGGAACCTACTCTATGCACATGTATAATTATTAAATTCTGACTCCCTCCATTTATCATAAACTGGCTGGTTTGGAGCACTTATTGGGTAAACAGTATGCTCTTTATGATATGTTAAACTGCTCTAAACAGTATGTTATCTATATATGTGTAAACCCTCTAGGCTGACAATGGACTCCCTCTGTATAATTCTATAGCCTCTATTACTAATAATGGCCGATATTGTTATAACCATACCCTGCCCATATTGTAATAAAATCGCAAGTGGGTAAAACAGCCCATATTGTAATAAATTCGCAGGTGGGTAAAACGGCCAATAATTTTATAATTCAAATTTCATGCAAATTAACTTAGGCAATTCAAATATTGACTTCTAGTGACACGAAGGTGTAAGTTAACATACATGTTTGAAAAACCACTGGATTTACATAATGACTGTTTAAAACCGTGACAAAGCTAATATGAACGAAATATGGCCATGATTCATGTTTATCCTTTTGTTGAATCAGTCTTTAAATGGGATGAAAAAGTATTAAACAGGATAATTCTTAAAATGACTAAATATATATATATAATATATATATATATATATTATTTTATTATATATAGTAATTATTACAACAATTTGAACAATCTATGTAAAACCAGATGTTTGCAATCCCGAGCCCCACCCCTCACGGTCTAACGCCCCCCCCCCCCCCCGGTTACCCGTAAATGATCGGTAATAGTAAATTCGTGCGAAAGGGATGGAGTAAAGTTTGCTCCTCAGTTACTTTGTCAGTTGTATGCTATATTGCTAATTACTATTTTTGCTAATTACTATTCATAACATTTTGTAAATGCCGTGGCCTAGAAGGAATGAAGATATGTCGCCATTTATGAAATGAATCTGAACAATATGCCTCACCCCCATCCCATTGGCCTGTTCCTAGGGGTTTTCCTTGGTTAGTATTCCATATATATATATATATATATATATATATATATATATATATATATATATATATATATTGGCTGTAATAACAATATGGGACGGTTATTAACATGGGTCGTTATTACGACTCATATTGCAATAATCGTCCCATATTGTAACAATGGTCATAATTGTAATTGACAGTTGTTGTTGTAAAAAAAAGCCAAAATTATAATAATGGCCAATACCGTAATAACAAATGATTAACATATGTAATAACTTTACCTCACCTTTACTGTAATCAGCATGGTTGAGGCTAAAAGGGGCAAAAAGGCTTATATTGTAAACAATGAAGTTTAGAAGATTATGATTAAATTCATGTCAAATTTACGTAGACAACATAATTGTTGACTGTTTCACTGGATTTCCATTATGACTTCATCTCTTATACTAATAAGGAACCAAAATGGCTGTCATTTTAGAAGGTATTCTCAAACGACATACCGCCTGTTAGAATTTGATTCATTCTTGAGCTTAAACATGTGTTATTACAATATGGGCCGTTTTTCCCACTTCCCATTTTTATTACAATGTGGGTAGGGTATAATTATTACATTATGGGTCGTTGTTATCACAATATGGGCCGTCATTACAATATGGGCCATTTTTTATTCATTATGGGCCATTATTACAGTATGGGCCAGTTTTATCACAATATGGGCAGGGTATGTTTATTATATTATGGGTCATTTTTATTACGATATGGGCCGTTATTACATTATGGGTCGTAATAAGGGGTATGGATAATAGATAATTGAGAGGCCATGTCTGGAATGTTTCATGGTCGATCCACTTTGACCATGACCGTGGCATTGCAGTGACGCATGCAGTTCTGGACACTAGCCAGCTGTCTTTATATGGAAACACCAGAAATTAGTATCGTGACAACAGGTGCTAAAAAATAGGTATGGAGAATGACTCAGCAGTCTTTATAGTCACGTGACTGCGATTCGTACGTTAAAAATGGTGTTGATAAGTAGGGCGTTTCAAAGTCTGATAAATGACTCAATGGCTCGTGCATTAAGTACGTATACTATTGCGGCTGCACGTGGTTCATATGTGAGCCTAGTACACAATTAAGCCTGTTTGCAACTGACTCGCTTATATCAGAGTGATTCCAGCATAATAATATAGTGTTTTATTCAACCCGTGTATGTGATTTATATGCGATTGTTGGATCTTATATGTATATATATATATATATATATATATATATATATATATATATATATATATATATATATATATACTTTTGTTGAATGCAGTGTTTCCTTTATCCATGATCGTTTGTGTGTTTTATATACTTTTTTAATACTGTGTTTCCTCTATCCATTATTTTAATGTGTTTTATATACGTTTGTCGAATACACTGTTTTTTTATCCATTATTGTGATTCACAATTACGCACGGATACATATCAGGGGATTCTGAGTGCATTTCCTATCTGCTTTGTAACCTCAAACGTCTCATATTACGTCTCATTTAAATAATTTATGAGAGAGAGAGAGAGAGAGAGAGAGAGAGAGAGAGAGAGAGAGAGGTTATCCACAGAGAAAAAAAATCGCGGTTTCAATGAATCCTTTATAATTAAGATAAAAGAACCACTTCATCTATAGTCTGTTCCACGGTGGGGTGCCAATTGAAAATTGACAATATTCTCATAAACTGACAGATTAATTCCAAATTATCTATAATGAGATAAATACCATACTTATATTAATATTTATTAATGCAATAAAATCAGTATCTGAAAATACAATCTTTTTTTACAATATCTCAATCCCATTCATGAAGGTCATGGTCACTGGTCAGATGCTCAAATTAACAACAACACCAAAAGCTCCTGATTTGTTGTGTAGGGTCATAAATATTCTAATAAAAGTGCAATTGTCTCAGTGACGGACGCCATGTCAGTTGTCTACAAGATCCAGAAGAACCCGACAGTTGCAAAATATATAATTTTTTTTTAGTTTTCCATTCCAAATTATAATCCTTTAACCCTTAATCAGCTTTAGGGTCAAATGTTATGTGAGTTTCAGAGAATAATCTCCAAATATCAATGGACACCCACTGGTAGAACAGACTATATATTGTGAACCAGTTCAAGAGAGATTAATTTCATGAATCAATTAAGATAAACGCCAAAAAAAGGGAAATTTAAATAATTCTAAATGTTTGTTTGTCGTTCGGAATAAGCCATTAAATCGTTTACATACTGTACAACACTGTAGATGTGTAACATTTAATTGTTCATATTTAGGTATTTAGTAAACGTTTCTACACGGGCTTTGCCAGCATGTCTTGGTAACAATATATATCACGTGTTAATTGGTGCTCATAGGATAATGAAAATGCAGGACGCTGAATCGATTGTAATCATAATCAATTACTCTCCCAATGTAATCATGATAATTATATATGTTACATTGATTAGTTTTTTTTCCAATTTTAAACAGCTCCAGTTAATGTTTCCTTAAACACTCCTTCATTTCAACACTGATAAAAAAAATCATCATTAAAGATTGAAGTATGCAGAATTTTGAATTTAGTATCTATCATATTTAATATGGTCATCACAACTTTATTAAAGACCGTGGTGAAGTGCTCACCTTTATAGTTCTTAGCTATACTCACTTGTGTAATTGGTTCTGCAAAAATGAGCAGGTATAGTAAGCCAGATTATGTTCACATGCCAGTTACTTTCTGGGCAAATCACCTCATTAGTATATAAGCAAAGACTTTAAACCAAGTTATGATCAATTGTAAACACATAACTATGCATAAACAGATACCTTTGTACAACATCTTCACCCCACAACTAATATATGTTGAGTAGCTTACATGCTTAAATGCATATAACAACACATTATACCTTAAACGGTTAGATTTAACATTTAAATGGGGAAAATAAACAGACGCGGCTCTATATATATATATATATATATATATATATATATATATATATATATATACTGAACACACTATACAACTCGCATCTTATATTGTATAAAGATATGGTCAGTGGTCAGGTTAATCCTGATAAGGAATACTAAGCTAATTAGCTGAAAGGGAGGGGGGAGGGTAGGGTGCTTCCATGGAGTTAGAATTAGATTCTCCATGGAATTACAGAGGGAGTCCACCTATTATCCACGAGGAGTACTCAGATAAATATCAAAAGAGCACGGCTTCTTTGTTTTATGCAGTGTTTGCCCGTACAGTGCTGTACACCAGACATGAGGAGAACGCCTCAGGCTTTGTTGGTTATGTAAAGCTTTATTCAAGCCTATTCAGTACTGAACAGTCTAACATACAACACCATGACCAGGTACATTTGTACAACATCATGTCCAGTGCATGGGGACTGCAAACACGAATATGTAAAAAAAAATTAGAGAATTAAGATTTCTAGAGCTAAACACATTTACATACAGAAGACTTTCTCCAGAAAAAGGAATAATCGAAGGAACATGAACAGACATGGGCATTATATTCTGGTAAAGATGATCACTGTTGCTACAACAATATCTTGGCTCGCCTAAACCCATATTTTAATGATGTAGCCCGCACATGCCCCACATATGCCAGTTTTTAGCTTGGACCACGCCCCCATCCCGCAGTTGAAATTTCTTTGACCCAACCTGCGAAATCATGAAATCTATAATCAAGTTTATAAGTGCAACAAGCATTTGAAATTATATAAATCATTTCAAGTTATTCTTCTGTCTAATATCTTGATAAGATTAACTGCTGGATCTGTTAACTCTTACGTTTTCTTTTCTTTGATGCATTTGTCAGGTCAGAGTATACAATTCTTGCCTTACCTTTTGACAATATTAAGGTTTGTAATCGTGGCTGTAATCATAATTACTTTTTAAGTAAACTTAAAGTTATCGTAATCGACTAAATGAACTTAATTTGATAATCGTTATTGTAACCATAATCGTTTACTTTCAAAGTAATCGTAATTGATTACATATATCAAGTAATCACCCCATGTCTGATATATACATATATATATATATATATATATATATATATATATATATATATATATATATATACATGGAGAGCGCAGTGTTTTATTAAGGTATGAATTTGTATATACAGTTATTTGTATTTAGTCCCTGCTTCGTGTTTTGGTGCCATATATTATTTGGTCGAGTGACCTGAGCCGAGCATGAATAACTCCCAAACCCATGCAGCAAACATTGAGGCATCACACCCTTGTGACGAGATAAAAGAAATAATATTTACCGATATGTCGTTTTAGAAAGCTCGTGCAGTATGTTATGTTACCCTTGGGCAGTCCTCGTGCACATGTAAATGTAAAATATGTTCCTCAAAAAGAAGCTTGTATGATTAACCGTTGAGCAAGCACACCTCAATACATAAGAGAAGGCTGGGATAAGGCTTGTAAAAAATGCAAATCCTCACTATGTGACATGCCTGGAGGACATTCGTAACATGAATCAGAGAGCAAGCAAACGTGCACTGTGTATAGCGGATTATACGTGGTATAGCTGTAATAGTTAAGTCAATATCATATATGTCTATTTGGCAACCTGTATTATAAGCGAATTAGGCTTATCACGAAAACGTTCAGCAGACGTCACGCTTGAATGAACCAAGCGGTGATTAATCGCCGGCAGACGATATATATTTTACCCGCCATGTGTCCTTCAAAGGGACCAGTCCGTGAAATTACTGCCGAGGTGTGCATGAGTGTAAATTATTTGGTCTTGAAGGTAAGAGGGATTTTGCATACCGTTTCTTTCTGATGTCGCAGCTCGTATAAAAGACGCATAGGTTTGTGAATGAACAATTATTTAAACACGTGCAAAGTGTGAAGGTTTGTTTTATATTCGTAAATCAATATAATACATATCTTTATATTTCCTCATCTCTGCCATATCAAATGGTAAATATAATAATAATTATAATAATAATAATAATAATAATAAACAAAAATAATCTATCTAATCGGATTTGATGTATAAAAAATGATTCGATATTTTTCTTTATGTCATAATTCCAACAAGACACCGAATCTGTTTCCTGTTTGAGCTTTATAAAATACATGGATCATATCGTGTTAAACTATTTCTGACGCAAATGCAGAATCTCCTACTCAAATGGATACAAACGCATTCCTGTGCAAAGTATTGGTTAAATAATTGCTAATTGGTTTAATATGTATATGGTATTATTATGTATCCCTATATAGTGTAAATAAGATGGTGATAGCCGAAATAAATAAAAAGATAAAATTTTATTAAACTTTGTCGCAAACTATAATGTAAACCCCTCGTGAAAACACTGTATGCCGTTTAAACAAATATTGATATCACAGTTCATGCAGGCTTAATTGTAACGGAAATCTTATATTCAGTCATTACCTCTGCTAAATCAAGGGACGCATGAGCTTGGGTGATCAGCCTGCATCGTTTGTTTGCACGTGTGTATCGGGCCATATCTTTGATGAGATTTTGCGGAAGGTTTGTTCCTAAGCGAAAGAAAAAAAGCTATAATTTTAGGACAGATTAGAGAAATTAATATATGTATCTGGATCAAGATCCATTCATTTTCGCTTTTTTGTCTACTGTTAGTTTGATTTTGATACAACATCTGAAAAACAAAGCATTTGCCCTAAAATTCGCGTCTCCCATGCTCCATAAAATCAAATAAGAACGTTTAAGAAATTCTCACATTTGACATTGGCATCACGAAAGTTGTGTGCAATTACAATGACGACATATAGTAACTTCCCGCGGCCCTAACCAGCTGGGGGATGCTGGCGGTGACGACCTTGGATCGTCGAGTAGAGGGGGCTTTTATGATGAGGCGCAGAACACTCCCCCCCCCCCCCCCCCCCCCACCAAAGAAACATCACAGGCAGCACACGTAATTAATTATCGTCTATCAGTGAAAGGATGCACTAAACGACAGATACCATATACCTATTATATTAGTTTATAACAACAAAATTCTCCAAACATTATTTATGTTTTTTTCATTATGGGAGGACAGAAATTATGTTAATTATCGATACCACATATATTTTTCAATTAATTTATGCGAATTAATGTGGAACGTCGGCATATGGGCTGAGGCGGGCCTGTATGTGGATATATATAGGTGTGGGTGAGGTAAACGTTCTATGGGTGTTTTCTAGTACAGTGTCTTATTGAGTGTACCAGCCACGCGTTATCAGACCATGACGCCTCAGTGCTATAAATCTCTTTACAATTCCCAAGTAATGATAAAATGAGCATATCGTTAACTTATAACCTTTTCATACTTCACACATATACATAAATCTTTATAATATGTGACAGAGTTTTATTTCTATTGGACCCGAGATAGACTAGAAAGATATTGTAGATAGCAATGGGACTTCACATTTTTGTTGCCCGTAGTTGTAACAGGACCATGGACTAGTTTGATTTGTATAATCAGTGTCATGATGACCATAAGTAATCAGGTGACACCTAAAAAGCGTACTATTCGGCATCGACAGTCTTTTTATTAAGATCACGTCCGAGAATAATTATAGCGGTCACAATGTTAAATTTAGAAAGACCATTCTAATTGAGCATGTAGAAGGTATAGATTCGTAGGCCTCAGGCCAAAAAAAAGGTATGAATCACAGTCACTTTTTATCAGAAATCAGTGCGTGCGGGCGATTTATTTTATTTTTAATTCTGTTTTTACCTTCTTTTTGTATGTTTCGATGAAAATGTCATATGATCAGGGGAAAGCATGATAATAACAGATTTGTTTGCTAAACAGTTAAACCCACTACAAAAGAAAATTTTATCAAAATTGTATTATTTCATCTTCTTGAAAGATGAAAATCAAATTAAAAATATTTGATGCGGGGGGGGGGGGGGGGAGGGGTTAATTATACCCTTTTTACACACAAAACGTTTTCAAACCGATGATGGATCGGTTTGAATCCGTGCTGTGCGTTCACACGGGCATATGACACCAATGCATGAGGTATACATTTCAAATGTAGACCAATGTAACAACATGCTGAAACAAGCTTTCGCGCTTGCGCTGTTAGCAAGTTGCTGCTTGAAAACTAGGCCAAAACCGTTTTAGAGCGTTCACAACGACAAATAAGCAAAGCCGGTGAAACGAGTTGCATTCAACAGGCGCTGATCCAGGAATTTTTGCAGGGAGGGGTCAACGGGTGTCATGCATAAACAAGTGACCCAGAGATCATGACGCTCAGCTGATTAGGAAAACATTCACAAAAGAAATTTTATCAATGCCAAATTTTGTATGTGGTATCCCAATTCAACTTAAGTATAGCTCAAAGGATATAGGTAACAGAGACCTAATATCAGAGTTCCCAGCAGATTTTTCATTGACCTCCTTGGATGTCAAGTTATAAGATTCTAGGTGCAATGGTTACAATTTGTGCCCTGTTAACAGACAACCACATCATTGAAAGTCTCAAAAATTTGAAAAAATCGAGGTGGTGCCACCAGTCTGCAGGAACTGAAAAAACACTCCATGATGAATGTGCACGCACAGAATCATGGTGATGAATTCATTAGTTGTTCAGACATTGGA